>JACCIY010001645.1:0-65892 GCA_025506505.1 Flaveria sonorensis | reverse complement strand
TAAACACTTATTAGTGAATGTTTGATTTTAATGATGCTCATGTGTTAGTTAATGATGTTTGAATGTTAGAAAAACATTATGTTTGTTTATGTTTGATTATGGCAAGCATCATCCTTTAAAGTATTAATCCATTAATGCTTTGTTGAGTCTAACACAACCATACAATCGATGGTCATTCTTTATTTATATAACTAAATATAATACTAATTACAAAGTGGTTTGTACGTAAGGGGAGTAATATCTCATGTTTATCAAGTGATTTGGGGATAAGAGTGTAGTACGGTATGTAGTATGGGTTGTACAATGTGTTTTAGTGAGTTGTACCTAATTTTGCCTTTTATTGTTTTAATTTTTTAATATTTTTATTATAACTCAATACTTTTACATCTTTATAACTCAACCCTAATATTTTTACTTTCGACTTTACTCCCCTATGCTTTCATTTGGCAAAATTTTCGTTTTAAGTTTCTGTATAAATTTTACGAGTTAACAAGCCACAACATGCCTGTGCTGCGGCGGTGTGGTTCAAATTTTTACGCTTATCTTTCTCCGTTTACCTTCCCATCGCCAACGCGTGTGCGGTTCAATGTTTTACGTTCGTCTGCATGTCTAACAATTTTACATCTACTTTTCGTTTGTTTTATTTTTTTTGGTTTTTATTTTTTTAATACGAGTTTTTCGGTGTTAGTGGTCACCAATGATGGTGTGCCACGTGCTAATTGGCAAGGTTTACGCCCCCGCTGCAACGCGGGAGGCTTAATACTAGTAATTACTAATTTTTAACTTTTCTATGCATAAGGTGTTTGACCTTATGCTTAGAGTGTTTATATTTATAATATGCTAATTTTCAACTTTTTTATGCATAAGAAGTTATACCTTATGCTTAGAGTGTTTATAAAAAGTTATTTTTACTTTAATCCAAACTTTTATCTTTTGTAATTTGACTTTACACTTTTTTTACTTTCAATTTTAATCCCTATACTTTTCATCTTTGGCAAATTTCTATTTTACGTTTCATTCTAAGTTTCACGTTTCAACATGCATGTGTGGTTTAACATTTTACGTTTTTGCTTTCGTTTTGTTTTAAATTTTGTGATTTAACACAACACAACGTGCATGTTGGTTCAATGTTATTACGTCTATTTTTACCTGTTTGACAGATTCATCCCAACACACGAATCCTAGATTGGCTTAGTTAAACTTTTCTGTGTTTTACATTTGGTCTAATGTCCGTATTAACACACCGAACTTTGGTGTTGGTAGTTGCTGGCGGTGGTGTGACATTGGTGCCATTTAGCACGGTTTTACGCCCCCACCGCAACGCGATGGCTTAATTCTAGTTCTATATAATGTATCATTAGTTTTAGTAAATCCACATATTACACGGGTTGAATAAATAAAATATTAATAAATAAAATTTTATCATTTATAAAACGATACTGTAATATAAGATATGATTGAAATATTTCTTATTATAAATTAAATAAAAATATGTTTCAAAACAAATGTTTAAAAAATGTCATTTTTAACTCTCTTATAATGACTTTCAATTTTAATTATTTTTAGTTTATTAAAATTTTACTTTTTTATAAAACTAAATTTAAAATATTTATATATTAAAAAAGTCGATGTTTTATAAAAATTTCTTATTTTGTTAAAATTTATATTTAGAATAACAATAATAAAAAATATCTTTCTTAATTATATAAAATCAATTTTAATCAAAAAAAAAAAAAATAGAAAATAATTGTAATAATTAATGTTAATATTTAATAGAAAAGAGAAACATAAAAAATTTAATGAGAAGAGAATCTAGTACTCTCACGTGTTCCTATAGTTAATATTTTCTTAGAATCTACAATCATTGTTGTGTATAAAAGCCAAGTAAGAATATGAAAATATAAAGTAACCTATGTTTGAAATTAAACTTTTCAATTGACATGTCAGATTCTACTACAATAAATTTTCTAGGTATTATTATAATATTTTTATTATTATGAGTTGTACAATATGTTTATAGGTTGTATCCATCTTTGTTTAATTTCTTTTTAATCCCTAATTTATTTTATTTTAACACAATACTTTTACATCTTTACAATATAGCTGAACAAATTTTACTTTTAAATTTGGCCCCTATACTTTTATATTTTATAATTTTTTGTATTTTATGTTTCGGTCTATATTTTGCGAGTTAACACGCCATAACGTGTGTGAGTGGTTCAGCGTTTTATGCTTATTTTTTCACGTTTAGCTACCCATTGCAACACGTGGCTAAGATCAACTTATTGTTTTATATGTTACATTTTGCCTAACAGTGGTGTGTCCTAGTGCTATATTTTGTCGATGATTGGTTTTTTTTTTTCGGCTTATTATACAAGTTTTCGGTGTTGGTGGTCGTTAACGGTGGTGTGTACTTGGTGTTACTTGACATGGTTGTACGCCCCTGCACCAACGCGGGGGCTTAATCTTGTTTTGTTCGAAATGTCAATCGTACAATTTCATAGTTCTACAATTTTTAATAATAAAGAAAACTACTATCGAGTATTTGCCAATGATGAGGTTAATAATTTCTAGTCACTATATGTAATTTTCAAGTACATGAACATATTAATTACTATTTCAATATAACGGTATATATATATATATATATATATATATATATAATATATATATATATTACATATTATAAAGATGATAATTTCATTCAAAGTGTAAGACACCTATACAACATTTTAAGCATAAAGTACAAGTGCTTTATACATAGTTTCACTTTTACCTTCATTTATTAACTTCTTTTAATTATTATATTATTTATACACATTATTAATACATTATTTAATAATGTGATATTATTTAATTCACTTCTTTAAATTTGATTTATTTATAATAATATAAATGACATTTAAATTTATAGTTACTAATCATATTTTTATAACTAAATACTATTTAAATTAAGTATTACTTTATTTAAATACTTATATCTATACTAGTATATAATACATCTCTTTTGATAGAGATATGATTTGACAAGCATACAAGTTTTGAAGCAACATGTACAAAGGAATGCAAGACATTAAGAGGGGTAGAATAGGGAATTGATTAAAATTTAAGACACTTTAAGGACAATATGTAAATTATTCATTAAATTTTATATACTTGATATTTTAATATTTACTAATATATTTTTATAACAAATACTATTTAAATAAAAGTTATTTTATTTAAATATTTAATATATAACTAATATTATCTTCAATTATAATAACTATAATACTAAATATTTTCTAGGGGCATATTGTGAGATCTTTTATAATAAAAGTAAAACGATGATAAATGATAACTTTATATATGGATTAAGACATCCATATGAAAAGTTATGCTTAAATTTAAAAAAATTAACTATTTTATTCCATTTATGCCTTTACAATAAAGTATAACATATGATGCTTATTATACAAATGCTAAAGCATATACATGTGCTAACAAAACGTTATTTATTTTAATGTCATTCATTAATGCGATTGAGCACTAATCCCTTTGCCATTTCCCTGTTGGTTGTTAACAACTCAAGAACAATCAAGTAGTAATTTCTGGTGACAATTTCTCCATAAATTTTCTCCGGTCTATGCAATCGCCATCGAAAGTGTCTTCGATTATCATAAAACTCAACATACATTCATAAAATAAAACCCCCCTTAAATTTAGATAATAAGTGATTTCCGCCCACAAACACCACTCATGCTTTCACTAATCTTGTTGGGATATATAATTGTCTCTTAAAACTTTTTTAATATATGTAATTGTTTTCTTTCATTCAATTTTTCAATAATTATATTTTAATTTTTAATTTACATCATAACGCACTGAGCCGTACCGACTAAAAATCGAATACCTAAAAAATCGCGCAACAGTCGTACTGCCGCAACGCGTGAGCATTTCCACTAATATATATATTTATATATATGTATATATATAATATTTATATATATTTATATATATGTATATATATATATTAAGAGTTAACTTAGAGGCTGATGCAACCAAAGATTCTCTTAACATGCATACTGAAATACAGAGAAAGTTACTTCAAAAGATTTGACAAAAGCACTAAGAAATTCTTTAAGTGTCAAATCTTACAAAGCCAAAAGATCACGTGACACCTTGTATTTCTAGGTTAACACCGTGAAAACGATTATCATTTCCTTATCATTTTTACGCAATTCCTTTATTATTTGACCTGACCTCGATATACAATCAAGGTTTATTTAACTTTGTTATATAATTGAACTAATTGATGTAGATTGGGGGCTTATGTGTAAATTCGTGGATTTAAAGGGGACTTAAGTGTCAATCCATCTCAAACGTAATCTCCTAAAAACTATGGATCCCTCCCCATCCAAACTTCCCCGTAACCCTACTTGTTCCTGCTGCCGTTTCCTCCTTCGAGAAAACCGTTCTTCTATCGTTGACCTCTTCTCCATGCATGTGCTACTCCGGCGACCGCGAGTGTTGATCGTTGCAACCCTGTACGGTACGTTCCTCTATCGTTGTGTTTCATATTCGTATTGGTACGGTTTCATTCCCGGTTGATGTTCGCGGGTTGGGTTTCGGTTAGGGGATGGGGTGGAGCGTTTGCGTGTGCTTTGGGGTTCGCGATTACGAATGCGATTATGTGTGTGTTTTAGCTATGTGTTTGTGTATGTGTTTTAGCTATGTGTTGTGTATGTGTTTTAGCCGGGTGTGTTCCAGCCGTGTGTGTGTGTATGTGTGTTTCTGTCGGGTATGTTCTGCGATGGATATGTGATTATGTATGGGGTTCGTGGTGCTTGTTCGATTGGGGTTGTTTGGGATGGTATGCGTATATATGAATGTTATTCATAAAGTTACTGTTTGTATGTATGTATGTGCTTGTTACGGTTGTCGATCATGAACCTTTGGGTGCTTGATATACAAATCATTGTATAATATTTGCATGTCTTGGTGTGTGAGTTCGTGGTGTGTGTGCATCTATTATATAATAATACATATGTTCTTGTGGGCTGTGTATCCATGTTTGTGTGTGCCCATATATATATATATATATATATATATATATAATATATATATTATATATATTATATATATATATATAATATATATATATATAATATATATATATATATATCTGTGTGTGTGGGCGCTCGCTCGCTTAGGAATGGTGTTTGGTTTAGGCAGCATGTATGCGTGCTTATAGGGCATAATGATATAGTGGGTTTTGGGTGTTCCAAGTGGGTATTGCAAGGGGTGTGGGGATACTTATGTGGGTGTGCTAGCAGGTTATGGGGACATGCTAATGCATATTATATATGTGATCATACATGGCAATTTATATACATGTGTGTGTTCTGGTTTAATTATGAGTTGCTTTGTGCATGTGTGTCGATAGGTGTGTAACACCCAGAAATTTAAAAAAAAAAAGAGAGAAAAGAAAAGTAAAGGAACAAACAGGATATGGCCTCCCATATGGGTTCAAAAGGTGATATGGCCTCCCATACCCCCTCTTTCATGCACTCAAACTATCGGCTAGAGAGAGAAAGAAGCTTCATCCGGTTCTAGAGAGAGAAGTGAAAGAAATCCGGTTCTAGAGAGAGAAGTGAAAGAAATCTTCAAAAATGTAAGATTTTAAGGTGTTTCTTCTCAGTTTCAGTGGGTTCCGGCTTCTAGACCGAGTTCAATTGTTTTCTATGTGTTTAGTTGCTTGTTTTCGTGTTTTTAGGTGCTAGAACTCCAGGTTGCTCTTGGGTTTGAAGTGTTTTACTTGAAAGCTGTTTAAGGTGAGTTCTAGATCCCCTCTTTTACATGGTTTCTACTTGTTTGAGTTGATATGTATATTAACTGATGTTTTCTAAACCAAACTTTGTTTTTCCATGAAAATATGGCTGTATACGAAGATGTATGCTTTAAATGATTCTATGATGTTGTGTAGATGTTTGTTATGTTCTAAGCGTATGAATCTGATAGAACTATGTTAAGAAATGCTTAAGATGTTTCTTGGGACTAGAATCTGCATAAGTTTGATCGCAGGTGTTGGACTTGTCATCCATGTGGACACTAGCTGTCCGCTGTGGACACTTGAACCCTGATAAGGTATCCATTGTGGACACTTAGGCATATAGACTATCCGCTGTGGGCTTTGCATGTTCGTTGTGTGCACTTAAGAGATTATATGTCATCCCCTGTGGACATAAACTGTCCGTTGTGGACCCTTAAGTACTTTAGACTGTCCGTTGTGGACTATAGCTATCCGCAGTGGACACTTAGAATGTTTTAAGTCATCAACTATGAACCTTTGTCATCCGCTGTGGACAATACATATCCGCTGTAGACCTTTTAAGTATGCATACTGTCCTTGTGAACCTTTAGCCATCCGCTGTGAATACACTTAGTGTTTCATTCATGCGCTGTGGAGTTTGGCCAAGTGGGGAAATCTTCCGAAGCTTAGAAGAACTTCCGAAGTCAAGATGATATCTTCCGAAGGTTGTTTCTTTCGAAGGCTGATTCTTTCGAAGCTTATGTTTGCCTTCGGAAGTATTAGTGTTAGTGATTTGATTGCTAGTTAATTGTTAGCATAAGTTCAGAGGACTTATATTGCATGTTTGACTCTTTTCTAGGTGCTGCTATTGTGAGTATTTAATATTTCATGGTATGTGGTTATAAGACAATGGATAACTTAAAAGTATTATTCATAAATAAGTAGTCACAAAGGAATAAAAGATAGACAGTGTAACCTAATGAATGTTACCCCTGGGCCCTTATGATGAATGAAAAGTCTTGCAAGCACAATGAATGGAGGTTGCTGATGTGCGGCTTGTTTCAGCCCATGAGGATGCACATCTTGGATCTAATCCTTGTGATTGACCATGTATGATGAATGGGACCCGTATTCAAGCAGGCTTCGTGCCTAGCAGGTGGGTCAACTGTCGAAGGTTTAGCTAAACATTTGCCAATAGGGGTTCGGCATCTGTTGCCAACCACATTTGTAGGCTCTTGCTTTGTGCAATCCTAGTTAATGAAAGAGAAAGATAATGAAAGAAGAAAGATAAAGAATCTCTTAACGAGTGAATATGTATAATATGATGACCACCCAGTGAAGCTTATAAAATGTGTATTTTCTATATTATCAAAACTAGAACTCACTCACCAATGCTGAGTTTTTGTATGCATATCAGTAGGCAGGTAACGATGTTGCTGGGGTTGGTACAGGTCGAAGCTACTCGGCAAATAAAGTCTGGCATCCATGTTAAGAAGAGATGATATTTTTGTCTTGTATTAAAACTATTGTTCTTTTGAAACTTGTAACAACATTTATTTCTTGCAAAAGTTTTATCAATGCGTGAAATGGTTTTTGTGTAACTATTCCGCTGCAATGTTTTCTTACTCAATATATTTTAATGTGTAATGTGCTATGAATAACCAACTGTGAGGTTCTCCCGGGAAGGGGCCTTACAGGGTGCGAGCATGAGATAGTATAGTGTAAGGAGTGTGCATAATATATAGTATAAGGGTGGGTAACATGCATTATGAATGTGTCCATAGCAAAATATATGTGAGAGTATGAATGTATAGGTGTATATTTTACCAAAAGGAGTGTTTCGTTTGGGTCATCGTTCATTAATGTAAATGGTTACGTGCTATTAAACGTATGAATTGTAATCTAATAAGGTTGTAATTGAAGCGTATAAAATGTACTCTTATACATGATAATTGGGTTATGTGCATTCTAATTGAATTAGTGCTTGCGTGAGTGTGGGAAATCGATGAATGACATTGTAACTGAGCCTCGAACGCGAAACCATTTGATTCTATTGCTAACATTTAATATGAATTAAATATAAACATGAAATTTAGGTTGTTCGAAAACCTATCGTTTGTGCTTGCATTTACTGATTTGCTGTGCTTTCAAGGTGAGTTTACGACCCCACTTTATATATTTCTTTTTGGGGAAAAGTAGAGGTGGGCAAATACCCGGGTACGGACCCGACCCGGACCCGGGTACGAGTACGACCCGGTATGGACCCGAAAAAAACCGTAGGGTTGGAACCGGGTATATTTTTCTAGATTTTGGTAGAACCCGACCTGACCCGACCCGGACCCGACCCCATTGAACCCGGTTTGGACCCGTTTTTTGACCGTTTTTTTTTCAAATCTAGCAGTAATAACGGCTATATAGCCGTTCGCTCCGATTTGTTACCGTTTTTTTTGTCTCTTTAGCCTTATAAGTTAGTATATAGGTGTGGTTGATATGGTTTAGTACTCAAGTCTCAAACGCAAAAACATACGCAAAAAACGCAAAAAATACTCTCGTTAATCTCGTTTTACACTTTCACTATCTCGTTTTAACACTTTCACTCTCTTCAATCTTGATATGGCTCAATCACAATCTTCCGTTGGTCAAGGTTCGTCAAACTCTCCAACCGTCGTTCGTGTTCTTGCACACAATCGTAACATGGATGTTTGGTACAATTGGGATATGGTTGAGTTGAGTGACGGGTCTGTAAAGGCTCGTTGCAAGTTTATGGAGCTTTGCTTGCTAAAGATTCTAACACGACTTTAGCAAACACATTAGCAAGAAGTTTTGTAAGTCATTGAAAAGTAATCCGGATTCGCAACAAACACAATTGGTGGAGACGGTGGAATCTTTAATTACGATGTTAATACGGTTCGAGATCGAATGGCAAAGTTCGTGATTCAGAAGCTTTGCCTTTTAGTCACTTCGACAATCCTCGGTTGACCAACTTAATTCGAGAGACGCTTCCACCTCGTTACACCCACGTAAGTCGTACTACACTTAGACTTTATTGTTTAAAATTATGGAAACAAGCAAAAAATGATTTAATTGTATTATTTAAAAATTTAAATACCGGTGTAAACTTAACTAGTGACGTTTGGTCGGCTCCACACGGTTTACCCAAATCGTACCTTTGCGTCACCGCTCATTGGGTGGATCCCAATTCATGAAATTGATGAAACGTACGATTGCATTTGATCTTTTTCCGTATCAACACACCCGGAGAACTTTTGTTTTACTTTTTAGATATATAATAAATACTTTTAAGTTACAAAATAAACTTTTTTCAATTGCATTTGATAACGCCTCTAACAACACAACCGCGGTTGAAAAATTAAATTAAAATATCTTCCGATTGCAAACGGTGATTTTTTCCATACTCGTTGTGTTGCACATATATTAATTTAGTAGTAAAGACGGACTATCCGGACAATATGTTGATAACTTTACTAAAGCTTTTCGATTTATGTTACATGAGGTTTTTTAAAAAAAAGTAGAAGAGATATCAAGATTATAACAACTTTGCAAGGATACGGAATCTAGATTTTTAGGTCCTAATTGGGATGTACCTACTCTGGAATTCGACTTGTCACATGTTTGAATGTGGTTTAAAACAAAAGGGAACTTTGAAAGCTTTTCATAATAGTCTTTCGAATAATGGTGAAGCCGACCAATTTCCGGATGCGGGTTGGGAGAATCTTCAACGTCTATCCGAGTTTCTTGAGGTTTTTAAAACTCAACACAAAATTATCGGGAGTTTATTATTCCACTAGTTATTCGGTGCTTCAAGAATTATTTTTATGTCTTTGAATTTTGAAAATTTTCAAAATAAAAATAATATATTTAATCAATGATAGAACCAATGAAAGAAAAATTTAAAAATATTTTTAAGGAGTTACCACCCGTTTTTACGTGTGCCGCCGCTTTAAATCCATTTCTAAATATTGCGGGGGTTGAATGTTTGATAGATGAGATAAATGACAATTTGAATATGCATGACGAAACCCTATTTTTCAAACGAGGCAAAAGAAAATTTTAATGAAAGTTTGAAAACAATTTATATTTTTTATTTAAATAGATATGGGCCTAATGTAAACATAACCATGCCAAGAGGATCAACCTCAAGTGCTAGTACCTCGGTTAAAGACCCTGTTTTGACTATGTTGAATGTTGTTCGAGATGTGATGACTAAACGTTAAAGGGGAACACCCCAACAAGTGAGCTCGGTAGATATAGTGGAATGGATTTTTTTCCACTATGACTACCGAAGATTATCGTGCATTCGATATTTTGGCTTGGTGGAAGGAAAAGAATCTCAATTTCCGATTCTTTCTTCTATGGCCCGTGATTTACTAAGCGCCAAGCTTCTACGGTAGCTTCAGAATCTGTTTTTTCTCTTAGTGGCAGGGTAATATCATTACGGAGAACAAGACTAACTCCGAAGCAGTGGAGATGTGCATTTGTTTAAAGGATCACTTAGACGCAATGGATCGTATACAAGACCAAACAAGCCTCGAAGATGAAATTACACTCGAAACTAAAGTACACGATGAAGAGGTAGAAGAAAGAGTATCTTCTGGCATATCCGTTGAAGAATTAGCATTTGATCAAGCATCTCGTACAAAATAAAATTACACGATAACTTATATAAAGTTTTATGGTATTTTTTATTGATTCATTTTATGTATTTTAAGTTATTTTAATATTATTATAGAAATAAATGACAATAATATATGTTATTTTATTTATTCATTTTTTATTGATTAAAGAATTTAAAAACTCACAAGTGTTCAGGCGCCTAAACAGTGCCCATGCGCCTGAACAGTTCTCATGCGCTTGAAATTTCAAGCTCATGAGCCCTCTTAAGGCGCATGGAAACTGTTCAGGTGCATGGTGCCTATGCGCCTAAACACTTGCAATTTTTAATAAAACCGGAATTGTACCCTGTTTTAGACCCGACCCTGACCTGACCCGACCCTACCCGGGTATACCGGGTAGGGTTTTTATGATGGGGAACCGACCCTGGTTCGTACCCGGGTTCACTAATACCTGGGTACAAAACACCCGATTGGGCCCACCCAGTTTGTACCCGGGACCGGGTATGGCCCAAAACCCGAAATGTGCACCTCTAGGGGAAAAGAAACCTGTTTTTTTTAAAACTTGTAACAAGGATGTATTTCTTGGCAAAAGTTATTATCAATGCATGAAATAGTTTTTGTGTAACTATTCCGCTGCCATGTTTTCTTACTCAATATATTTTAATGTGTAATGTGTTATGAATAACCAACTGTGGGGTTTTCCCGGGAAGGGGGCCTTACAAGTTGATATCAGAGCCAAAGTTTATAAGAATTAGGTAAATTATTTTCTAAACCTAAATTATTACCTTGAATGACCTTGTTGGTGTTTAAATCTTATAGGAAGTAGATTGTTATGGCGGGTAGAAAATCTGGGATGGCAACCCGAGGTGGTGCTCGTTGCGGGCGTACTACTGGGCCACGTGTCACCAGGAGCAAAGCTAAGGCTCCTGAGACGGTTCATGAGGACACAGATCTCCATAGCCACCAAGAGGGTGAAGGATCAGCTACCCTCAAATCCATGGCGAAGGAAGCTATTACTGATGAGGTCTACAACGTCATGCAGAATGTGTTGCCTTCGGTGGTGACTGAAGTGTTGAGGGGTGTAAGGATGCGGAAAGAACTGAGGATACGGGGAATAAGGAGGAGAGGAAATCAAGAAAGTCCACTAAAAGGATTGAAGAAGCTGAAGAAGAGCCATCTAGCCCAAAGGTGGTAATTCATGAGGATGATAGTGAGGAGGAGAAGGAGACTGCTAAGGGGTGCGGCTATGGAGCGTTTCAGAGATGCAAACCCATGAACTTCAATGGTAATGGCAATGCTACTGCTGCTCACCGTTGGGTTCGGGAGATGGAAGCAGTCCTGGACATTAGTGAATGCCGAGAGGATCAGAAGGTGAAGTTTGCCTCCCATTCTTTTGTTGACTCGGCACTATGCTGGTGGGACAACATTGTCCTAGCCGAGGGAAAACGATCTATAGAAAAGATGAAATGGTCGGATTTGAAGGAACTGGTGCTGGAGGAGTATTGTCCATATCGAGAGTTAGACAACATTGAGAATGAGTTCTTGCATTTGGATGCCGGGAACATGACTCATCAAGAGTACACCTCCAAGTTCCATGAACTTGCAAGACTTGTGCCAGACCTAGTAACTTCGGTGTCCAAGAAGATTAAGAGATACATGCAGTTTGCCAGTGGACATTAGGAGGAACATGATAGCCGCTAGACCAAGCACATTTAGGACCGTGGTAGACTTGGCGGGGAGATTGTACGATGAGAGGGACCAGATGCCAATTCAGAGGAAGGTCAAGAGGAGTTGTAGTAAGAATGGTAATGGAAAGAGGTTCAGGAATAACAACTATGGAATTGAGGAGAAGAAGATGAGGTTCCACGAACATCATCCAGAGCAGAGGAAGGGGATGCCCAAAGGGGGTGTAAGAGGTGTGGGAAGACCCATACGGGTGAATGTAGAGTGGGGACAAACATGTGCTTCAAATACGGGGCCGAGGGCCATTATGCTAAGGAGTGCAGGATACCGAGATGCTACCAATGCGGAGAGGTAGGCCACTCGGGCCAGGATTGCAAGAAGGGTGGGGCAGGAAGCTCGGGGACCCAGACTATGGGGAGAAAGGGAGGAGTTAGAGCACCAAAGAAAAGGCAAGGGCATTCAACATGACCCGGGAAGAAGCCAGAGTGGAAGCTAAGGTAGTTTCAGGTGCGTTTTTGGTAAACCAATTGTATGCTTCTGTGCTCTTCGACTCGGGTACTAGTAGGAGCTTTGTATCTGCTGCCTTTTTTCGTGTAATGCATGGTAAGAGTAGGAAGATAGATGTGCCTTTCCGTGTAGAGACAGCGATAGGAAACTCTAACAAGGTTACTAATATGATAGACGATTGCCTCATAGAATTGGACGGTCAAAGTTTCCTGCTAGATTGTATGTGATGGCCCTAGGAGGTTTTGATATGGTATTGGGAATGGATTGGTTGGTGACCTATGAAGCGAATATCATGTGTTAAAAGAAGATGATTCGTCTGATTGCTCGTAATGGCAGTTTGGTTACGGTTCACGGAGACAAGGAATGCATCACTCCGCGAGTAATATCTATGATCACGGCAGAGAAGTTTATGAGGTGAGGGTGTGGTGCTTACCTGGCTTATGTGCAGGATGTGAATGCTACCATGCCTCAACTGTCAGACGTGCCGATAGTAGTGATTTCCCCAATGTGCTTCCTGAAGACCTGCTAGGGGTCCCACCCGATAGAGAAATCGAGTTTCAGATTGACTTGATACCAGGAGCGCAATCCGTCGCCAAGGCACCATACCGGTTGGCCCCATCTGTACTCAAGGAGTTGATGATGCAGCTGCAGGATCTTCTAGATAAGGGCTTTATTCGGCCGAGTATCTTTTCATGGGGTGCTCCGGTTTTATTCGTAAAGAAGGACGGTAGTATGAGGATGTGCATCGACTACCGTGAGCTGAACAAGTTGACTGTGAAGAACCGGTATCGCTACCAAGGATTGACGACTTGTTTGATCAGCTCCAAGGTGCTAGTTGGTTCTCCAAGATAGACCTTCGATCAGCGTATCATCAACTGAAGCTGAAGGAGCAGGATATCCCTAAGACAGCCTTTCGCACGTGTTATGGGCACTAAAAGTTTCTCGTGATGTCCTTTGATTTAACCAACGCGCCAGCTGCTTTTATGGATTTAATAGATCGGGTGTGTCAACCCATGCTAGATAAATCAGTGATCGTGTTTATTGATGACATTCTGATTTATTCAAAGAGCGAAGAAGAGCATGCTAGTCACATCCGCAAGGTGTTGGATGTGCTTAGAAAAAAGAAGTTGTACGCCAAGTTCTCCAAATGCGCGTTCTGGTTGCGAGAGGTTCAGTGTTTTGGTCATGTGGTCAATCCTGAAGAGATTATGATAGACTCGTTGAAAGTTGAAGTGGTGATGCAATGGAAGTCCCCAAAGACGCCATCCGAGATCCGTAGTTTCTTAGGTTTGGCGGGCTATTATAGAAGATTCATCCAAGACTTCTTCAAGATAGCTTCACATTGACCAAGTTGACCTTTAAAGATGTGAAGTTCATATGGGGTCTGGAGCAGGATAATGTTTTCGAAGAGCTAAAGACGAGATTGACTCGAGCTCTTTTCTTGATGTTGCCCAAAGGGAGGGAAGACATGGTGGTCTATTTGGATGCTTCTTATTCGGGATTGGGTTGCGTGTTAATGCAACAGGGGAGGGTTATAGCCTATGTGTCCCGACAGCTAAAGACCCATAAGGCTAACTACCCTACTCATGACTTGGAGTTGGCGGCTATGGTCTTTGCATTGAAGATTTGGAGGCACTACTTGTACGGGACGAAGTGCACCATCTTCACTGACCACAAAAGCTTGAAGTACTTCTTTGAGCAGAAGGATTTGAACATATGGCAAAGAAGATGGTTGGAGCTTATCAAGGACTATGATTGCAAGATCCACTACCATCCAGGCAAGGCCAACGTGGTGGCGGATGCCCTTAGCCGAAAGGAGAGACCCGAACAGATACGAGTAAATGCTTATCAGTTGGTTATGATCTCCGATGTGATGAAGTAGGTCAAAGAATTCCAGGATGAAGCGCTAAAAGAAGATTAGATTAACTCTGAAAAGATGAAAGGACTAGTCGCCGAGTTGGGGGAGAACACTCTTGGTGTCAGGACCCGATCAGGGTGGGTGTGGATTCCTCGTTATAGGGATTTATGTAGGAAGATCATGGATGAGGCTCATAAGACTCGATACTCAATTCATCCGGTGCTACGAAAATGTATCAAGATATGAAGAAGGATTATTGGTGGCAAGGAATGAAGCGCGATGTAGTAGAGTACGAGTAAGTGCCTTACTTGTTTGTAAGTGAAGGCGGAGCATCCGAAGCCATACGAGAAGATCAAACCCTTGGATATAGCCGAGTCGAAATGGGAACACATCACCATGGACTTCCTTACAAAGTTTCCATGTACGAAAAGGGGATACGATGCCATATGGGTGATTGTTGATCGTCTGAAAAAGAGTGCTCACTTTCTACCAATCCGTGAGACGTATTCATTTGAGAGGTAGGTGGATCTATTCATCAAAGAGATTGTGACTCGTCATGGTGTAACGTTGTCTATCGTGTCTGACCGTGACACTAGGTTACATATCAGTATGGCTTACCATCCTCAGACAAATGGTCAGTCGGAAAGAACCATTCAGACGCTTAAGGATATGCTACGAGCATGCATCATTGATTTTGGTGGAAGTTGGGTCGAACACTTATCGTTAGTCGAGTTCTCATATAACAAAAGTTATCATGCCAGCATTGGTATGCCTCCATATGAGATGCTATATGGTAGGAAGTGTAGAACGTCTGTATGTTGGGGTGACATCAGGCAAAAGGAGTTAGGGAGCATTGAGGTGATCGAGGCTACATCGAAAAGTTGGAAAAGATTAAGGCCTTTATGAAGGCAGCGAAGGATAGACAGAAGTCGTATGCCGACAAGAGACGTAGATCGATCGAATTCAATATGGGCGATAGAGTTATGTTGAAGGTCTCGCCTTGGAAAGGGATCATCGGGTTCAGAAAGCGAGGAAAGTTAAGCCCGAGGTACATAGGGCCTTTTCGAATCATTGCTCGAGTAGGAAAGGTGGCTTACTAGTTAGAGCTACCCGATGAGTTAAGTGGAATTCATCCAACATTCCATGTATCTCATCTGAGTAAGTGCTTAGCCGATGAAAATATGATCATGCCACTTGAGGACATCGAGGTAGATGAATGGCTCATTTACGTGGAGCAACCAGTGGTCGTCATTGATAGAAATGAGAAAAGGCTGAGGAATAAAGTGGTTCCACTTGTGCGAGTACAGTGGAGAAACCTGAAGGGGTCAGAGTCCACTTGGGAAACTGAGGAAGAAATGAGACGGCACTATCCAGATCTTTTAAAGGAGTGACAGGTTTCAGGGACGAAACCTATATAAGGGGTGGACTTGTAACACCCAGAAATTTTAATAAAAAAGAGAGAAAAGAAAAATAAAAGAAACAAACAGGATATTATTTTGAAATTCAAGGGGTTAAAAGTGTGCAAGGATCAAGTGATATGGCCGCCCATACCCCCTCTTTCATGCACTCAAACTATCGGCTAGAGAGAGAGAGAGAGAAGCTTCATTTGGTTCTAGAGAGAGAAGTGGAAGAAACCTTCAAGAAGGTAAGATTTTAAGCTGTTTCATCTCAGTTTCAGTTGGGTTCCGGCTTCTGGACCAAGTTCTATGTGTTTCTATGTGTTTAGTTGCTTGTTTTCGTGTGTTTAGGTGCTAGAACCCCAGGTTGCTCTCGGGTTTGAGGTGTTTTACTTGAATGCTATTTAAGGTGAGTTCTAGATCTCCTCTTTTACATGTTTTCAACTTGTTTGGGGCTGATATGTATATTAAACTGATGTTTTCTGAACCAAACTATATTTTTCCATGAAAAATATGGTTGTATATGAAAGATGTATACTTTAAATGATTCTATGATGTTGTGTAGATGTTTGTTATGTTCTAAGCGTATGAATCTAATAGATCTATGTTAAGAATATGCTTAAGATGTTGCTTGGGACTAGAATCTGCATAAGTTGGATCGCAGGTGTAGGACTTGTCGTTCGCTATGGACACTAGCTGTCCGCTGTGGACACTTGAATGCTGATAAGGTGCCAGTTGTGGACACTTAGGCATATAGACAGTCCACTGTGGGCTATGTATGTCCGCTGTGGGCACTTAGAGAGATTATATGTCATCCCCTGTGGACGTAAACTGTCCGTTTTGGACCATTAAGTACTTTAAACTGTTCTCTGTGGACTATAGCTATCCGCAGTGGACACTTAGAATGTTTTAAGTCATCAGCTATGAACCTTAGTCATCAGTGTGGATAATACATGTCCACTGTAGACCTTTTAAGTATGCATACATGTCCGCTGTGAACCTTTCGCCATTAGCTGTGAATACACTTAGTGTTTCATTCATGCGTTGTGGAGTTTGGCCAAGTGTGGGAAATCTTCCGAAGCTTAGGAAGAAATATTCCAAAGTCAAGATGGTATCTTCCGAAGGTTGTTTCTTCCAAAGGCTGATTCTTTTGAAGCTTATGTTTGCCTTCAGAAGTATTAGTGTTAGTGATGTGATTGCTAGTTCATTGTTAGCATAAGTTCAGAGGACTTATATTGCATGTTTGACTCTTTTCTTAGGTGCTGCTATTATGAGTATTTAATATTTCATGGTATGTGGTTATAAGACAATGGATAACTTAAAAGTATTATTCATAAATAAGTGGTCATAAAGGAATAAAAAATAGACAGTGTAACCTAATGAATGTTACCCCCGATCCCTTATGATGAATGAAAAGTCTTGCAAGCACAATGAATGGAGGTGCACGACCATGTTGTCGTTAGCTAAACTGATGTGTGGCTGTTTCAGCCCATGAGGATGCACATCTTGGATCTAATCCTTGTGATTGACCAATGTATGATGAATGGGACCCGTATTCATGAGCAGGCTTCGTGCCTAGCAGTGGTGGTCAACTGTCGAAGGGTTAGCTAAACGTTTGCCAACAGGGGTTCGGCATCTGTTGCCAACCAACAATGTAGGCTCTTGCTTTGTGCAATCCTAGTTAATAAAAGAGAAAGAAAATGAAAGAAAGAAAGATAAAGAATCTCTTAACGAATGAATATGTATAATAATGGATGACCACCCAGTGAAGCTTATAAAATGTGTATTTTCTATATTATCAAAACTAGAACTCACTCACCAATGCTGAGTTTTTGTATGCATATCAGTAGGCAGGTAACGATGTTGCTGGGGTGGTACGAGGTCGAAGCTACTCGGCAAATAAAGTCTGGCATCCATGTTAAGAAGAGATTATATTTTTGTCTTGTATTAAAACTAAATGTTCTTTTGAAACTTGTAACAACATTTATTTCTTGGCAAAAGTTATTATCAATGCGTGAAATGGTTTTTGTGTAACTATTCCGCTGCCATGTTTTCTTACTCAATATATTTTAATGTGTAATATGCTATGAATAACCAATTGTGGGGTTTTCCCGGGAAGGGGGCCTTACAGGATGCGAGCATGAGATAGTATGGTGTAAGGAGTGTGCATAATGTATAGTATAAGGGTGGGTAACATGCATTATGAATGTTTCCATAGCATAATATATGTGAGAGTATGAATGTATAGGTGTATATTTTACCAAAAGGAGTGTTTCGTTTGGTCATCGTTCATTAATGTAAATGGTTACGTGCTATTAAACTTATGAATTGTAATCTAATAAGGTTGTATAATTGAAGCGTATAAAATGTACTCTTATACATGATAATCAGGTTATGTGCATTCTAATTGAATTAGTGCTTGCGTGAGCGTGGGAAAATCTATGACCGACATTGTACCTGAGCCGCGAACGCGAAACCATTTGATTCTATTGCTAATTTTTAATATGAATTAAATATTAAACATGAAATTCAGGTTGTTCGGAAACCTAATCATTTCTGCTTGCATTTACTGCTTTGATGTGCAAACAAGGTGAGTTTACGACCCCACTTTATATATATTCTTTTTGAGGAAAAGAAACATGTTTTTTAAATGTTCTTCATTATATTACTATTACTGTAATTATTACATGCTTAGTAGTTTTGTACCATTTTAAGTCCTCACTTTTGAACCAATTTATATTTTTAGTGAGGTAATTCTGAGTATATCTACTGGGTTGACAAACCCCACCCGGCAAGTAGCGCTAGCACAACTGCACGTCAAATGAGTGTTAATTTACCTACTTTCTGTTGCCATGGTCTAGTAGCCACAACCGAGGCATACATTTACTTTGTCAGCTTCGGTTGCGAACTTCATACACAATGTAACTTGTTATGTAGACTAGCTGTCTACTGATATTACTTTATTTACTGGATCTGCTTTCGATTATGTTACTGTTTATCAAAACCTATAACCTCACCAACCTTGTGTTCACACTTAGCATGTTTTTTTCAGATTCTTAAGGTGTGCACGGCTAGGAGCATCTCATGTTTCATACATTATGATTGGTTTAAATGATAAAACAATGTTTTTGCAAACTTCATTTATTTAAGTTGGGCGTGTTTTGCACCTTTTTAGTTATGAATTACTACTCTTATTCAAATGTTTCGTGAATTTATTACTAATTAGGTTTTTGAGATTTCTAATAATATTGCACGACTATGTTTTGTAATTATTGTGTCAGTTGGTGTAACTAATGGCTGAGATCCTGGTATGTCACGTGCCTAACGGTAAAACCCATTTGTGGAAATTGAGGGTGTGACAAATTGGTATCAGTCAATGGTTATAGTGAACTAAAACAAATTTGCATCTTATTTGCATTGCATTTAGACTATAGCCTGATGCCTTAGTTACACGTATATAGACATGTTTAGTTTTGTTTGCTGGTCCTGTTTGCTTTGCTTTGCTTTACTAGATTGCTTGCTTTTGCTTATTCCTGTGAGCAGTTGATTGCAGGAATGGCATCTTCTCAACACCCTCTTCTTTATTGGGAACAAGGGCTGTTCGCCCTGATTCCCGCCTTCATCTTCAGATCCAGATGAATGGCCTATGCTCCCTAATGATGCTGATGAGTTTGATTATTACCAGCCATTCGCCTTACCTCATTTTCACCAATCCACAAGTGGGAGTACCCACAGTTCATGACTTGGTTGATTGGGAGAAACATGTTCCTCTCCTCCTGAATGTCAACCCCGGACTAGGTCCGCTCCTTATGAAAGCCCTTATGCCCCTATCCTAGCTCCTCTTACATGTCCGCCTGAGCAGGCCAAAGCTGCTCTAGCAGCCACTCTACAGTTGAGCGTAAGCATGTCGCAGAACTGATGGATGACAACGTGACGTTGCGGAAAGGGTTAAGGGAATCCAGGGAAGAGATTGAAGAACTGAAGACGCAACTCAACACCCTTATTGATCATCACAACACATACATGGATCGTGTTACTACTCTAACTGAATGCATAGCTGGTGACGAGGAGGACATCATAACAAATCATTAATGACTCGATATCATGGAAGGCCAATTCAATGCACTGAATGTAGTGTCGGAACCTGAGGAAGTAGACCCGAAGAAGAACCTGAAGAGCCACCTGAAGAAGATCCGAATGAACAACCTGAGGAGCAGCCTGTGGATGAGCCCGAGAACAGCACCACATCTGTCGATTCACATTGATTTCCTATTTCTATCATTTTACTTGTTTATCAGACTCTTGTTTATTTTGCACCTAGATGGGAAGGGTTGTTTCCCATCCGACTGATGTCTTTGGATTTTGAAATTTGGTTTAATTGATTATAGACGTACTTACAATTTATTTTATTAAAAATTATTATTTGAACATTAAGTTGGGATTGTGCTAAATTCTTTTAATTGCTTATACTTAAATGGAGTTGATATGTTGTATATTTACTTCTTTTCATATGTTTTGATTGTTAAGAATGTCTGGATGTGGATGTCGATGTGGTCGTGATCGTGTTACAATTAACATGAAACCAGTGGAACTGGCCGCGCTTATAAACCAGCATGTAGCCGATTTGTTGGCTAACCACAACCCAAACCCACAGCCCGCTCCGATAGGTAAGTACTACCAAGTTCATTTCTGACATTAACGTTTTGACAATCCTGTTAAATCTTAACGTAAAAATTCTAAAGTCCTGATCTAAAAACTGTTGCTGGTCAAGGGGTTTGTACTTTCAAGTCCTTCATGTACTTCAAACTTAACTTATTCAGGGGAGTAGAAGGAGCTGTAGGTCTTTTGAGATGGTTCGAGAAGCTCGAATCAGTGTTCGAAATATGCAATGGCCCAATGGCAAATCAGGTGAAGTATGCCACTAGTACCTTAGATGGAGCTGCCCTGTCCTAGTGGAAAACACAAGTACAAATGCTGGGGGTAGAGATGGCCTATCAAACTACCTAGGAGGATTTTAAAATTTTGATGAAAGAAGAGTACTGCCCTCATGACGAGGTGCAAAAGTTAGAGATGGAGTTCTGGAATCTCAAAATGTTGGGTTCGGCGATCGAGGCGTATACTACTCGTTCTCATGAGCTCGCTACCCTTTGCCCCGATATGGTCAGCCCTCATTCTCTAAGGATCGAGAGATACCTTCATGGATTAGCTTCGGAGATTTAGAGTATGGTCATTGCTTCTAGACCCAACACCATACAATATGCAATCAGATTGGCCCACAGACGAACCGACCAAACAGTCACGCAGGGTAAGCTGCCCTCGCGTGGTTCTGCACCAACTCCATCCGATGGGAATAACAAGTAAAAGTAGGAGTCCAGAATAGCCATAACAACCCGAGAGGTTCAACAACTCCCGGTCATTCAATCAGTCTTCTTCATCATCTCAACACGACGGCTGTTATGGTGGGACACTACCCAAATGAAACAAATGTAACTACCACCACAATGGGCCATGTAACAAGAATACTTATGAGAGATGTGGTAAATTTGGCCATGCTACAAAAAATTATCGTGTGAATATAACAGCCAAGCACCCACCACAACAGGAAAAACAAAAGAGTTGTTATGAATATGGTCAAACCGGGTATTTCAAGAGAAATTGTCCAAAGCTGAGAAAGAACAACAATGGTGGTAATGGTGCTGATAATAGGAAGGAGAAATTTGGCAATGGCAATGGAAATGGTGGTGCTAAAGGTAGAGCATTCATCATTGGATCAGGTGAGTTACTAGATGTTACATCTACGACTTTAGACTCGAACTACACTGTAGAAATAGCTGATGGTAAGATTATAGAAACTACTTAGGTATACCATGGTTGTAAGATAGGTCTGTCTGGGTATGAATTTCATATTGATTTTCTATCTATCACACTTGATAGCTTCGATGTCATTGTCGGTATGTATTGGTTGTCTAGGAACCAAGCCGAAATCATCTGTCGAGAGAAACTCATCAGACTTCCTCTTCCTAGTAGAGAGATACTCATAGTGGAAGGTGATAAGTGCTGTGCCGTAATTGGTATCATTTCCTACATGAAGGCTAAAAAATGTCTGCAGAACGGTTTCAGCGGTTTTGGCCTTAGTTACTGAGAAGACCACATAGGAGAAACGAATTGATGACATCCCAGTCGTAAGGACTTTCCTGAAGGGTTTCCCGAGGACTTACCTGGTCTTCCTCCATATAGGCAGGTAGAGTTCCAGATCGAGCTAACACCAGTAGCTGCCCCTATCACTCGGGCGCCGTATCAATTGGCACTGAATGAACTACAAGAATTGTCAAAATAGTTGTAGGAACTGTTAGGCAAAGGATTCATACGCCCCAGTTCTTCACCCTGGGGAGCACCTGTGTTATTCGTGAAGAAGAAAGACAGAACCTTTCATATTTGCATTGACTTTTAAGAACTGAAGAAAGTCACCATAAAGAATCGTTACCCTCTTCTGCTTATCGATGACCTATTTGATCAACTTCAGGGATCGAGTTACTACTCAAAGATCGATTTGAGATCTGGATATCATCAGCTCAGGGTTTGAGAAGAAGACATATCCAAGACAGCTTTCTGAACTAGATACAGGCATTTTAAGTTCGCAGTTATGCCTTTTGGGTTGACAGATGCGCTTGCAATCTTTATGGACCTCATGAACTGTGTTTGTAACCCTATTTAGACAAGTTTGTCATCATCTTCATTAAGGACATACTGATTTATTCCAAGAATAGGGAAGAACATAAGCAACATTTAAGACTTATTCTAGAGCTTTTGAAGACTAAACAACTATATGCCAAGTTTTCCAAATGTGACTTTTGGATGAGAGAAGTACAATTCTTAGGGCATGTAGTTAATGAGAATAGCATTCATGTTGAGCCGTCGAAGATTGAGGTGATCAAGAATTGGCCTGCGCTGACGAAGCCTACTGAGGTGCACCAATTTCTTGGATTAGCAGGTTACTATTGTGTTTTATAGAAGGATTCTCGAAAACTTGCACAACCTCTAACTGCCCTAACTCACAAAGGAACTATTTATAAATGGGGCAGTAATGAAGAAGTGGCTTTCCAAGTGCTTAAAGACAAGCTGTGTAGTGCACCAATGTTAGCATTGCCAGATGGAACAGTGACTTCGTGGTATATTGTGGACGTGTCAATCCAAGGGTTGGGTCGTGTTGATGCAACAAGAGAAAGTGATAGCTTATGCATCAAGACAACTTAAGGTGCATGAGAAGAATTATACAACTCATGACTTAGAGTTAGGAGTTATGGCATTTGCACTTAAGATCTAGAGGCATTATTAATATGGAACCAAGTGCATGATCTTCACTGAACACAAGAGCCTTCAACACATTTATGAACAGAAGGAGTTGAACATGAGACAACGATGATGGTTAGAACTTCTAAATGATTACTATTGTGCCATCAAGTACCATCCTGGAAAGGCTATTATGGAAGCCGATGGCCTTAGTTGAAAGGAAACTCTAAAACATCATCTGTCCGTGCGTTAGAGTTAACTATTCATTCAGATCTACCATTACAATTTAAGAATGCCCAGGTCGAGGCATTACAAGAGTAGAACATCAAGTCAGAATCTCTCAGAGGAGCTGAGAAATTGTTTCAGGAGATTTCAGTTGGGCTTCGTTACTACGAAGATCGGGTATGGATTCCATTGTTCGGGAATCTCAGGGAACTAGTAATGGATGAAGCTCACAAGTCTGCTATTTGGTAGACCCTGGATCTGACAATATGTACCAAGACCCAAAGGTCATCTACTAGTGGCCTAACATGAAAGCTGAAATTACCATTTACGTGTCAAAGTGTCTAACCTGTTCCAAAGTCAAGTGGAATATCAAAAACTGTCAGGTTTGTGTCAACAATCGAAGATCCTAATGTGGAAGTGGGAGAACATATCTATGGATTTTATCACTAAGCTACCTCATTCACAAACTAGAAATGATACTATTTGGGTGATAGTGTATCGTTTGACGAAACCAGCACATTTTCTAGCAATTCGCGAGAACTACAAGATGGATAAACTGACACAGATCTACTTAAAGAAATATGTGTCATGACATGGGGTGCCACTTTCGATCATCTTTGATCCTAATGAGTCTTACTTCTGGCAGTCACTCTAGAAGTCACTAGGCACTTGTTGGATATGAGCATGGCTTATCATCCACAAACAAATGGTCAGACAGAATGCACGGTTCAAACCCTAGAGGATATGCTTAGGGCATGCGTTATAGACTTTGGGAACAGTTGGGAAACTCATCTACCTTAGGTTGAATTTTCTTACAATAACAGCTATCATATGAGCATTATGGCTGCACCATTTGAGGCACTTTATGGTAGAAAGTATAGATCACCTCTATGTTGGACAAAAGTGGTGTTAGTTAGCTAACTGGCCCTGAGCTTATTCATGAAACCACTAAGAAGATAGTTTAGATCCGTAATCGTAGGGCTGTAGCTCGAGATCATTAGAAAAGCTATACCGATCAAAGGAGAAAGCCTTTGGAATTCTAAGTTGGTAACAAGGTTTTGTTGAAAGTTTCACCTTGGAAAGTTATGATACGCTTTAGGAAGCGTGGTAAACTAAACCCTAGATACGTTGGACCATTTTAGATTTTCAAAAGGATCGGTCGGTAGCTTATCAACTAGACTTACCTGAGGAAATCGATGGTGTTCATAACGTGTCCCATGTTTCAAACCTGAAGAAGTGTCTAGCTGATGAATCACTTGTCGTTCCGTTAGAGGAACTAGAGATTGATGAACATCTTCATTTCATTGAGGAACTAGTCGAGATTATGGATTGAGAAGTCAAGACCTTAAAGCATAGCAAAATTCCCATTGTGTTCATTAGATGGAATTCTAAGCGTGGACCAGAGTTCACTTGGGAGCACGAAGATCAAATGAAAAAGAAGTACCTGCATGTGTTCAAAGATTAGGCATCCACTTATTAAGGTATCCTTTTTAAGATATCTTTCCTTTAAATTTCGAGATGAAATTCCCTTCAACAAGGGGATGATGTCACAGTCGAAAATTTATTTTCAAAAATCTTTTCTTTCGAGTTGTTTCTAAAGTCCATAGAAAACATTCTTTGTACGTTACACATCGCTGAATCTGGTGTTCTTAGCAAACCGATGTTCTAATTTTCAGGACAAAAATTCCCTTCATCAAGGGGATGATGTGACACCCCGTATTTTCAGGTTAACATTGCAAAAACCGATTATCATTTCCTTATCATTTTTATGTACTTACTTTAATTATTTGACCTTGACCTCGAGATACAATAAAGGTTTATTTAACTTTGTTATATAATGAATTAACTGATGTAGATTGGGGGCTTATGTGTAAATTCGCGGATTTAAAGGGGACTCAAGTGTCAATCCATCTCAAACTTAAATCTCCTTAAAACTACCGCATCCCTCCCCATCCAAACTTCCCCGTAACCCTACTTGTTGCTGCTGCCATTTCCTCCTTCGAGAAAACGACTTCTATCGTCAACCCTTCTGTGTGTGTGCTCCTCCGGCGACCGCGAGTGTTGATTGTTGCAACCCTGTACGGTACGTTCCTCTTTCATTGTGTTTCGGATTCGTATTGGTACGGTTTCATTCCCGGTTGATGTTCGCGGGTTGGGTTTCGGTTGGGGGATGGGGTGGAGCGTTTGCTTGTGCTTTTGGGTTCGCGATTGCGAATGCGATTGTGTGTGTGTGTTTTAGCTGTGTGTATGTGTATATGTTTTAGCCAGGTGTGTTCCAGCTGTGTATGTGTGTGTGTTTCTGTCGGGTATGTGGATTCATTCATATGTGTTCTGTGATGGATATATGTGATTATGTATGGGGTGCATGGTGCTTGTTCGATTGGGGTTGTTTGGGATGGTATGCGCATATATGAATGTTATTCATAATGTTACTGTTTGTATGTATGTATGTGCTTGTTATGGTTGTCGATCATGAACCTTTGGGTGTTTGATATACAAATCATTGTATAATATATGCATGGTCTTGGTATGTGAGTTCGTGGTGCGTGCGCATCTATTATATAATAATACATATGTCCTTGTGGGCTGTGTATCCCTTTGTTGTGTGTGCACATGCATATATAATATATATATATATATATATATATATATATATATATATATATATATATATATATATATATTTATATATATGTATATGTGTGTGCTTAGGAATGGTGTTTGGTTTAGGCAGCATGTATGCGTGCTTATATGGGCATAATGATACAGTGGGTTTTGGGTGTTCCAAGTGGGTATTGCGAGGGGTGCAAGGATACTTATGTGGGTGTGCTAGCAGGTTATGTGGGACATGCATAATGCATATTATATACGTGCTCATACATGGCGAATTTATATACATGTGTGTTCTATTTTAATTATGAGTTGCTTTGTGCACATGTGTCGATGGGTGCGAGCACGAAATAGTATAAGGGTGGGTAACATGCATTATGAATAGGTCCATAGCATAATATATGTGAGAGTATGAATGTATAGGTGTATATTTTACCAAAAGGAGTGTTATGTTTGGTCATCGTTCATTAATATAAATGGGTTACGTGCTATAAAACATATGAATTGTAATCTAATAAGGTGTATAATTGAAGCGTATAAAATGTACTCTTATATATGATAATTGGGTTATGTGCATTCCAATTGAATTAGTGCTTGCGTGAGTGTGGGAAAATCGATGACCGGCCTTGTAACCTAGCCGCGAACGTGAAAATGTTTGATTCTATTGCTAATATTTAATATTAATTAAATATTAAATATGAAAATTATTCGGAAACCTAATCGTTTGTGCTTGCATTTACTGATTTGCTGTGCATTCAAGGTGAGTTTACGGCCCCACTTTATACATATTCTTTTGGGTAAAAGAAACATGTTCTTTTTAATCATTCTTTTATTAGATTAGTATTACTGTAATTATCACATGCTTACTAGTGTTGTACCATTTTAAGTCCTCACTCTCGAACCGTTAATTTATGTACTTCAGCGAGGTAATTCTGAGTAGATCTACTGGGTTTGACAAAGCTCACTGGGCTAGTCGCGCTAACACGACTGCATGTCAAACGGGTGTTTAATTGACCTAATTTATGTTGCTGTGGTCTGGTAGCCACAGCCAAGGCATACATTTACTTTGTCAGCTTCGGTTGTAAACTTCATACACTATGTAACTTGTTATGTAGACTAGCTGTCCATTGATATTACTTTGTTTACTAGATCTGCTTTTGATTATGTTACTGTTTATCAAAACCTATGAACTCACAAACTCTGTGTTGACACTTTAGCATGTTTCTTTCAGGTTCATAAGGTGTGCACGGCTAGGAGCATCTTATGTTTCATACATTACTGATTGGTTTAAATGATTAAACAATGTTTTTGCAAACTTCATTTATTTGAGTTGCACGTGTTTTGAACCTTTTGAGTTATGAATTACTACGCTTCCGCAAATGTTTTCATGAATTCATTATTAATTATGTTTTTGGGATTTTATAATAATATTGCACAACTATGTTTTGTAATTATTGTGTTGTTTGGTGTAACTAGCGGCTGAGATCCTGGTATGTCATGCGCCTAACTGTAAAACCCCGTTTGTGTAAATTGAGGGTTTGACAGACCATTTCTTCCGAAGCCAAAGATGAACTCTTTCGAAGCTTCAAGACAATGTCTTCCGAAGCCAAGAGACTGATTTTTTTGAAGACAGAGAAGACATGCTTTTTCTGACATGCTATTAATAAAAGCTGAACAACTTTCCACTACCATCTCTGAAGGCTCATCAACTTATACAAATTGGTGGTATCTCCGTACTTTTGTCAACTATTGATTAAGGTCTTAGCGTCTGTAACTTTCTACTTTGTACTTTCATCCTTTTTGTAATAGATAAGGACGTGAGCTATAGCATGTCATAGTCACTAGTTGAAAGGGGATCTGCCTTTTAACTTTACATTGATCTTGTTGTCTAGATTAGTGTTCCAACTAGCCTTCAAAGTATGGCCGACTGTATGATGTAGGATAAAGTATCTCACGTACCAGTCCGTAGGACTAAGCGTTGTAACATTTGTAAAATACTTGATAGCAATATACATCATTCTTAAAAACCAATTACTTGTGTTCTGCTTGTGTTATTTACATTTTATTCTTTGTTTCATTATCCGGTTCCCTATTTGATCTATTAAGTGTTCTTGTTTGTTTCTCTCCAACCTTGTGAAACTATTGCATTGCTTCCTTTCATCAGTCTTACAATCGATATCAGAGCATTTTAGGCTCTTGATTGTAAGATCTCACCATCGTAAATCCCTTTACTTTCTCAAAACACTTACCAACTCAATTGGCAGCTCTCACTAAGGCTAACATGGAAACTGGTACCATGACAAAATATCCACTGACCACTCCTGATGACTTTGATACTTGGTGCTAAAGAATGGAAGGCTTCATCAAGTCTCAAGACAGTAGGATGTAGATATCTGTTCTCTCAGGACCTCACATCCCAAGCACCTCTTCGGCCACTGCTGGAGGTGGGATGATTCCAAAGGTAGTGGCTGACTATTCTGAGAAAGATTGGAAGAATATTGATAATGATCAGAAGGCCATGACCGCTCTACAACCTGCTCTTCCCAACTCTATATAGAGAAGCTTCAAGAAGTGCAAAACTACAAAGCATAAAAGGGATAGCAGAGAATCACAACATCATCTCATCTGCTACCCTGATAACTCATAAAAGGGCCCATTTATCACCTTCCTAAAGGCACCAAGGGAGAACTCAAGGAAGCCCATTCCAAGAACCAAGCTCATCTCAAGCCTTTATATGTTCAGATGAAAGTTGTGGAGATAGTAAATTCTTGAAAACTTGGACTGCATTCATCTAGATGACCTGTAGTATATGAAGATAGTCCAGTAGATGTCCCTTCTCACTCATAGAGCCAAGAAGTTCTACAATAGAACCAGAAGAAAGTTTCCAAGTAATGTATCTAGGGAGTGTAAGGAACCAAGGACTAACGGTGGCCTAGCACAATCCAGGCCTAACTACACTGATGTAGCTCCCAGATCTAAGAAGCCAAACCAACCAAAACAACAATCTGCTATTGCTATTGAAGAGGGTGGTTTTGACTAGAGCTTTCAAGTAGAGGATGTTTCGTCAAATCAAGCACTGATGGCTGACCATGAAGAAGCCAAGGTATTAGAACATCTCTGTACACCTGAATGCATTGCTAAAGTAAACATGTATAGGTTTTATAACAAGGAAGTGAGATCTAACCTTGAGTCTTTGAATATTTTAAAAGCAAATTTCAAAAGAGCGGAAAATGACTATAAACTTAAAATAGAAGATCTAGAGAAAACCATTTCAACTCTTAAGCATGAGCACACAAATTACAAGACTCAAATCAAAGATCTTATTACCAAGTTAACTGAATGCCAGGCTGAGATTGTGATCAGCAAAACAGGGAAGAAAAGTGTGTTCTTAAAGAGGAAACCTTCAAGAACATCATATCTCCATCCTTGTATGCAAAGATTTTTTATTAGAACAAGCAGGAATTGGGTTCAAGTGAGATAGCTCCTCCATACATATTATTATCTGTAAGATCTCCAAGGTGTGGAACTAGTCAAGATGAGTTGTCCCTCATTGACCCTATCCAAGAAAAGGATGAAATAAAAAGGATATAGTAAAGAATGAAACAATAGTGAATGAGGAGGATCAACCTAAGAAGGGTCACTATGCTCCTATAGAAAAGAAAGAACCAAGGATGGCCATGTCTGCTAGGAAGAATTTGATCAGGGCAGCTAAAAGAAAATCAAAGAAAGCCTAAGATATCAAGGTCACTTTCAATTCCAAGCCCTTTCAATTCCAAGCAAAAACAAGTCTTTATTTTTGCTGGATTTGAAGTGGTGAAGACTGAAGACTCAACTACGGAATCTAGTACCAGGGGTCATAGTTCAAGTTCAAACCATCCTGGGCAAGAGAAAAAGGTTGATCAAATATGCACCACTATTGCACAGCCTGAACCATCTAGTTCCAAGAGCAAGCCTCACCCTCAGAAGCCTGCTGCATCATCTATAAAGATGAAGAAGGAAATGGAAAGAGATCATGCTTAAGGTCATCCCCTAAAAGAAGACCCTCAGAAGTATGCTAGTTGAATGCATCATGTGTGGTGATGCTACTTATTTTGTTAAGGATTGCATCTACAATCCAAAGAGTACCATCCACATGAACAAGAAGAAGACTTATGAGAGGAAGAAGAAGAAGATAGCTTCGTAAGGAAAACCATTTTCCTTCGGAAGTTCCAAAGTGATTAAGAAGAAGATAGGTGGACAATTCCCTTCGAAAGAAAATTTGGTCTTGGAAGAAAGGAATGCTTCCGAAGCACTGAAGTCTAATGCAGTGGATGCAAAAGATTCCAAAGGTTCAGTCTCTAAAACTTCCAAAGTCATCAAAGCGTCTGAAGTTTTAAAGGTCAAGTCTAGTCTTCCAAAGATAGTGTGGAAGATGAAGGAAGACCATGTGACTGAAGTTTCTTCATCAACAATAGCCAATGATCCTTAAAGATTTCATATAGGATCAATATCGGTTAAACTATCTTCATTTCACTTTGATGAGCCCAAGACTAGCAAGGCTTGGGTTTCCAAATGTAACTAACCATCTTATTTGTACAGAAATAGCTGAAGACCAAGGGAAATGTATGGGTCATTGATAGTGGCTGTTCCAGTTATATGACAGGCAATCGCTCTTTGCTTCAAAACTTTGAGAAAATTAGAGGGCCAGGTGCCTTTGGAGGAGAATCAGGTGGTTACATCATAGGAAGGGGCTGAGTCACAAATGGTAAGCTCAGAATTAAGAAGGTAAACTATGTTAAAGAGCTTGGATACAATCTCTTGAGTGTATCTCCATTTTGTGCTCAGAGACATAACATGCTCTTCACTAAGCATGAGTGCATTGTTCTCAAACCTGGGGTGGTCATTCCTCAAGAGCATATCCTGCTCTGACCCCATAGGAAATGGAACATGTATAAGATGGATTTGCAGGAAATCTCACCATATAGAGAAGTTTTTGCTTTCTATCTAAAGCCAATAGTGATGAGTCTTTCCTCTTGCATAAAAGAATATGCCATGTAAACTTTAAGAACATGAATAAATTAATTAAATATGATTTGGTAACTGGAATGCCAAAAAGAGTTTACAAGTGATGACCATTTTATTGCATGTCTGAAAGGAAAGCAACATAAAGTGTCTCACAAGCCAAAAGAAAAGAACTCCATCACTACTCCTCTACACTTATTACATATGGATCTCTTTCGCCCTACGAGTGTAATGAGTCTAGGAAAAACTTCATATTGCCTGGTGATCATAGATGACTTCATAAGATATACCTGGGTCTTTTTTCTTAGAACTAAGGATGAGACCCCTGAAATCTTGAAGAAGTTCATTCTGAAAATTGAGAATTAATATGATAATAAGGTCAAGATCATAAGATGTGATCAAAGAAAGAGTTTACAAGTAATGACCATTTTATTGCATGTTTGAAAGGAAAGCAACATAAAGTGTCTCAAAAGCCAAAAGAAAAGAACTCCATTACTACTCCACTACACTTATTACATAACCAGTGTAATAAGTATAGGAAAGACCTCATACTCTTTGGTGATCACAAATGACTTCACAAGATACACTTGGGTCTTTTTCCTTAGAACTAAGAATAAGACCCCTGAGATCTTGAAGAGATTCATTCTGAAAATTGAGAATCAATGTGATCATAAGGTCAAAATCATAAGATTTGATCAAGGACCTGAATTTAAGAACCAAATTCTTGATACATTTTATGATGAAAATAGTATTACAAGACAAAAGGAGATCTTTCATTGATTTCCTCAGGTCATTTGGATGTCCATGCACCATCTTAAATACCAACGATCATATAGCCAAATTTGCTAAGAAATCAGATGATAGACACTTCATTGGATACTCTTCCCAAGCTAAGGCTTATAAAGTATAAAATCTCAGAACTAGAGTAGTTAAGGAGTCAGCCAATGTGACCTTCAATGAGCACACTCCTAGTGTGAAAGGTTCTGGTCCTGATTGGCTATTTGATCTTGATTTTGTTACCAATTTTTTTAACAAATATTGTGAACATATTTTAGGATCTACAGGTAACTTATCAGCAGAAAATCTTAACCCAAGATTTGAGCTGAGAAGACCAAGTGATAGAATTCCTTCAGCTCTAATGGTAACAAACCTTGTAGATGGAAATCCTATCAGCACAACCATGACAAGCTTTTTAGCTGATACATCTGAAGTGCCTATAAATTCTAGAAAAGAGGCACAACACTCAAATGAAGGGGTTTCCAATGTGGGAGGAGATGGAGATGGTGAAAGTAATCAAGAATTTCATGATGCTGAGAACCTCTCCACTGAAGACAACATCAATGATGTCACACACTCATTGGATCAAGTCTCTCTTGATAAGGGTGCTAATGTGGTGGGTAATACTCAATCACTAGATCTAAATTTAACTAATTTAGAAATCTATCAAACCAACTTACTGTGATTACTCAACTAAGAATCCACAAGTCCCATCCTACTACAAACATCATTGGAGATGTTGAGATTAGGGTGAGAACAAGAGGACAAACCCATGATAAAAATGCTTGTCTATACTCTTGCTTCTTATCCCAGATTGAGCCAAAGAAAGTCAATGAAGCTTTAAAAGATGGAAGTTGGGTTGAAGCAATACAGGAGGAGCTGCTTTAATTCAAAAGACAAAAGGTTTGGAACTTATGCCCTCTTCCTCATGGGAAGACACCAATAGGTACCTAGTGGGGTTTTAGAAATAAGATGGATAATAGACGACTTGTTATCAAGAACAAGGCAAGACTAGTTGTTCAAGGGTACACTCAAGGAAAAAGGATTGACTACACAGATGTTTTTGCTCCTATGGCAAGACTTGAAGCAATTAGGATATTCCTTGCTTTTGCTGCATCCAAGGATTTCAAGGTCTACCAAGTTGATGTCAAGTGTTCATTTTTATGCCGGGTGATGAACGAGGAAGTGTATATCAAGAAACCACCTTGCTTTGCTTATCGAGATCATCCTAATTATGTCTGGAATCTTGACAAAGCTCTTTATGGCTGCATCAAGCTCTAAGGAAGTGGTATGAGACACTATCATAGTATCTTGTCCAACATGGCTACAAGAGAGATACTATTGACCGCACACTCTTCATTAAAAACACATGAAATAACTTGATGCTGGTACAAGTTTATGTAGATGATATCATCTTTGGATCAACTAATCCAAAGCTCTATAAAGAGTTTAAGAAGCTGATGAAGAATAGATTTGAAATGACTGCCATGGGGTAACTTAATTTCTTTCTTGGAATTTAAGTGAAGCAGGTTGACAATGGCATCTTCATAAACTACTCAAAGTATGTGTAAGACATACTAACCAGATTTCATCTGACTGAGTGCAAGGTTGCTACGACACCCATAGCCAGAAACCACTCCCTCGGATCTTACTTGAGGGGGAGTGTGTTGATGAACATCTCTACAGGGCTATGATTGGGTCTATTATGTACCTCACAGCAAGCAGGCCTGATATCATGTTTGCCATAAGCATATGTGCAAGATATCAAGCCAACCCTAAGATGTCACACATGGTTACTATCAAGAGGATTCTTAGATACCTCAAAGGAGATCCCAAGCTAGGACTTTGGTATCCAAAAAAATTCTAACTTCAATCTATATGGTTATACAGATAATAACTACTGTGGCTATAACATGACTGCAAAGTCTACATCAGGGATGTTAATTCCTTGGTAGAAGGATAGTCTCAAGGCAATACAAGAAACAATTCTATGTGTCTGCATCAACTGCTGAAGCCGAATACATTGCTGGTGCAAATTGCTACACTCAAGTGCTTTGGATACAAAATCAAATGTTATACTATGGATTCAACTTCAAGGAGACTTCTATCCATATAGACAACCACAGTGCTAGCTCTATCATAGAGAATCCTATGCAGCACTCAAAGACAAAGTACATCAACATTAGGTATCATTTGATAAGAGATAATTTTAAAAGGAGATTGATAAAATTGGTCAAAGTTAACACAAATGAACAATATGTTGATCTGTTCACAAAAGCATTTAATGATCAGAGATTTAAATATCTTGTATCAGCTATTGGCATGATTAACTTTGAGTAGATTTTCTTAAATTAATTTCAAGATTATTTTTCAAATATGTGTGTCTTTTAAGTTTTCTAAATCATCACTCATATAAGCCCTGTTAACCTTGGAAGAAAAATTTTCTAAATGATATTCTTTAGAATTTTAAGAATTAAAGATATATTTTCTTTCAGAAGACATTAAATTGACTTCAGAATAAAATTATGTCTTCAAAACTAATAACTACTTACTAAAACATTTACCTTCGGAAGAAATTTTAAATATTCTTCTAAGTACTTATATGTTTTGAAGGACAATTTCTTCCGAATGCAATAAAGTCTCTGAAGCTTTATTCATCCTTTTAATAAAACTTCTGAAGTTTAATATCTTCCGAAACTAAATATGCCTCGGAAGCAAATTTACTCTAAGTATTTGTCTTCCAAAGCAAATTCTTCTCAAACTAAGGGATATCTTCCGAAGTCAAATTGGCTTTGAAAAATTTCTCAAAGACTTCCGAAGACAAATTACCTTCAGAAGATTTTCTACTTCCAAGATAAGCACCTTTTTGGGTACATTTTCAGAGGTGGGACCGACATCTGGATATCAAAATGTATCCTTTTGTATTAACTTTGTCTCAAATCCAACTATATATATAGCCTTACAATGGTTCTCCCTCTTTCTTCTTCCTCTTCATCTGCAAAATTCTAACCCTAAATTCACCCACAAACCCTGTTTGTTCTTAGCTTTCTCAAATGGCAAACCCCAAACCTCGAAACCATCTGGATTTCTACATGCACCTTCACAGGCAACTCAATTAGGTTGCTCTATTGATATCTGAGAAAGATCCTGGTTTCTCAGATCTTTGTCGCTTTCTTAATCAATCATGCTACCTCACCGCACTTACAATCAATCCTCCACTTTACGAATAACAACTGCTGGAGTTTTAGAGGACCTCCCAAGAGGTGATATTGGATGGTGAGATGTAAGGTCCCGTTCCTGGGAAACCCCACAGCTGGTCATTAATATCACTTTACACATTTAAAATACATGGAAGTAAGAAATCATGGCAACGGAATAGTTAAACAAAAACCATTTCATGCATTAATAATAAACTTTGCCAAGAAATACATCATTGTTATAAGTTTCAAAAGAACATTTTGTTGTATTACAAGACAAAAATATCATTTCTGCATAACATGGATGCCAGTCTTTATTGCCAAGTAGCTTCAACCTCGTGCCATCCCCAACAACATCATTACCTGCCAACTAATATACATATAAAAAGTCAGCGTTGCTGAGTGAGTTTTAGTTTTGATAATGTTAGGGATAGATCTCTTGTATAGGTTTAGATGATAAAAATCACTCTTGTAATCATTATTGTAATTAGTGTTCTTGATGATATAAATTGAATATATTTGATTATAATTGTGTTTATGAATTAAATAACATTTAGTTTGACTTCATAATATATTCATCGATGATATAATATATTTCACAATGTATATGTGAATGTGCAGGAAACATTAAACTGTGTCAATTTGGAAAATTGACTAAGTGTTGGAACAACTGCGGATGAATAAGTTGTTCTTCCGTAGATGTTCTAAGGAACATAACTGAAGTGTACATCCGTAGATCTCCTACGGAAGAACAACTTCAGCAGAACAAGAAAAGAATAAGCTTCTGAAGGAGGGATTGCTGCGGAAGATAAGAACTCCTGCGGAAGCACAAGAACAAGTACTGTACAACAGTTGTTGCGGAAGATAGACTATCTGCGAAAGAGTAAATTGCTGCGGAGACCAACTAACCCAGAAGTCGACGTCAAGTCAACAAGTCAACATGACAGAACAACAACATTAATGGCGATGGAAGACATATTATTCAAGCGAATATTCCACGTCACATCAACAACTTTATTCATATTAGATTCGTTGTAAATCTCAAATTCCTAAGCCGATAAACATGGCGAGGATTTGAATAAGTTTTATTAGCTTAATTATAGCAACAAAATAGCTAGCAATAGAACAGAATTAGATCTCTCTATATATATACGAGATCAACAACGTAGATCATACATAACAACAGTTGAGAATCATTAGAATCACCGGTAATCATTATCTGAATCATTGTATTCAAGATCAGCAACATCAATAGCAACAAGAAAGCATTACGATCAACATTATTGAGTTTTCTCGATTTGATTATTCTTATTCTATTTGTTTGATTGGTTAATTTTAGTATTATTAAAAGATTAAACACCAAGTATTGATAATTCCGCGATCAATACTTGTTCAAATCAATTCTGATAATTTCTGAACGATCCTTGATTCACAGGTGGTATCAGAGCTTGGTGCTCATTGATCTAGATCAATTGATCTATCAGCTTTGATTTGTTTAATCGATTACTACTAAAACAAAATTATTGCTTTCTAAATAAAATTAATTATCATGAGTAATTCAGTTGTTGGTGCTTATCAACCTCCTAAACTGGAAAACAAATCTAATTTTAAAACCTGGAAAATTCGATTCAGGAATCATGTTAATTACACAGATTCTGACTTATGGGCTTCGATTACCGAAGGACCTTATATCCCACCTGCCTTAGGAGCGGATTATAAGGATAATAATCAACCCATCAGTTTAAAGAATCTATCACCTGATGATGCCAAGAGAGTCAAGTTTAACATCAAAGCTTATAGTATGCTTACTATGGCTTTGCCTAAAGAACTCTTGATCAGGTGTGAATCATACAAAATAGCTAACTCGTTAAGGAAAATCTTGCACACTCTGTGTGAAGGTAGTGATGAGATTAGAAGCATAAAGAAGGATACTCTCCGTGCACAATATGAAACATTCCATCATATTCCGGGTGAGTCAGTCCCTCAACAATTGCATAGATTCATGCAACTTGTTATAGAGATGAACATCCTTGAACTTAAGTACAACAATGAAGAATTGAATAAAAAGATGCTTCATTCTTTGCCTGAAAACTGGACATAGACTGTGTCCATGTTTAAAAATACTATTGATCTAAAAACAATAGGTCTAGACACTCTAGTGGCAAAAGTAGAAGCATTGGAGCTGGATGAAAAGACAAGAAACAAAAGTGTGAAAGCACCTATAGCACCTTATCAATTCAAAGAACTGAAGAATACTAGCAGTGCATTCATCTGTAATGAAGATGAAGACAACTCCAGTGATGAAGGTGAACAGGAAGGAGAAACAAGTTTCTACGCAGTAAAGCCTTCAAAATCAAGATATCAAAGCAATCAGCACAAATAGACAAAAGGAAAGGCTGATGAATCCAAAAGCAAGAAGAATAACAATCAAACAGAACCAATTACTGTGGTTCTGGAGACTGAAGAACAGAAAGCTGCCTTTGCAGCTTTTAGCTCAAGCTTTCAGGCTTATCTAGGAAGCACCTTGACTCCTGCTCACTTTTGTCAACAAGATCTAGAAGAACTTCATCCTGATGAAGTGGAAGAGATGGATCTGCAATGGCAAATGGCAATGATTACCTATAGAGCCAAGATGTACATGAAAAGAAATAAATGATTGTCTGTTGGAGGAAGAACAACAAAAATTGGTGTAGATAAGTCCAAAGTGAGATGCTTTAAGTGCAATATGTTTGGGCACTTTTCAAGGGAGTGCAATAACAACCAACAGTAGTCAGCTGAGTCAAGACAGCCTAATGAAAGGAGTATCACACAACCACTATTAACCAATGCATCCCCACCAAACAATACAACAGGTATCTCTAACACTAAAGAAACCGGTTTAATTATTTTGCAGGATGGTACTTGTGATTGGAGCATGTATGAGAAGGAAGTACTTGCTGAAAACCAAGATTTGATGGCTAATATGGAAAGCAAAGTCCCTTTAATGGCCACTGAGGTAAGAGAAAGGTTGTGTTCCCCTTCTTGCATAGATGAAGTAGAAAGATATAGAACACATGCTCAACAATTGGCTGATAAAGTAAAAGAAACCTTACTCTTAAATGAATCTCATGTTAGAGAACACAAACTTTATCAAGTCAAAATTAATTCTTTACATAAGGATTTAGATAAACTTATATCTGAAAATTACAATCTAAAAGCACAAGTTGAGCATCTGACTACATCTTTAACCAAATCTATGTCAGAACATGCATCTACTGAGGTGAAACTGCAAAAATTCCAATTGTCATCACAACAGTATGAGAAACTGTTAAACTCTCATATTGAGTCTAAGAACAAGTCAGGATTGAGATTTCATGCAGTTGCACCACCAGTTACCAACAATTATATTCCTTTACCTGAGTCATGACCAACAGTTTATCTAATCACTTCATACCTAAGTCATCAGATAAACTTAATAATGCTGTGTCATCTGAATCTAGTTCATCAGACTCCGAGCTGTCAGAATTTGATTATGACAACTGTGATGACTTAGATGAAGAGGCTGAGACTAATAATGCTAGGTTGGGTAAGGATAAAACTATGTTAAAAGAATTCCTAATTCCAAAGGTACTAAATGAACTTAAACTACCCTATCTCAAAACAAACAAATCTGCTAAAGACAATCCACACTAAGATTGAGCAATTAAATGAAGGCACTTGCATTCAATAAACTAAATAAAGAAAAGTCAGCAAAAAGAGGATCAGGAGAAAAGAACATAACTTTCGCAGATCATCTGCGGAAGAAATCAGAACAAACTGAGAAAAAGGACACAAAAGATACATCACAAGAACCTTTTGATATCATGTATGGAAGAGGAAAAGACTCATCAGCAGCTATATTTGAAAAGGAATTAAAGAAGCAAAAACTTATGAGCAAGAAGAAGACAAAGAAAAGGAATGCATCTGACAGTAAAGATGAAGTTTACTGTAAATGGTGTGACATGCACAACCACAACACAGAAGAATGCTACTTCAGCAACTATTGCTCAATATGTAACATGAACAATCATATGACTTCAGATTGTTACTTCAATAAATACTGTGCAATATGCAACAAAAACAACCATACTACAAAGGAATGCTACTTCAACAAGAAGAACAAAACAAAGATTGTCAAGACAAAGAAAGTAGATACCTTTGAGTCAGACTCATAGTCTTCTGAAGATGATAGAGATTCAAACCAAAAGAAACAACAACAAGAACAGAAAGTTACTAGGAAATACAACAAAATTGCTGAGGTGCAATTAAAGAATAAGAAGGAGAAATCACAAGTGCAAAAGAATGCACCATACAAAAAGGTAGCACTTGAGGAAGAAGACAACTTCTTTCATCACTTTGACAAAGGCAATGATGTGCCTAAGTCCAAAGCAGATGCAGAAACATTTTTTGGCAATTTCTCATCATCCACATTAAAGAAGAAGTCTCAAACAAAAATGACTAACCAAGTCAGTATGAATCAAGAAAACATCACCTCAACCTCATCAACCATTACATCCTCACCCCAAACTAAACATAATGTATTAACTGATTGTACAGCTAATCTAGAAAATTTAAGTCTTATTCATAAGAAAGTTGATACATTAGATAACAATGTCAAGCCCAAGACCAGCAAGGCTTGGGCTCCTAAGTCTAACTAAGTTCATCTTTGTTTACAGGAACATCCAAGGAGGGCTGACAACAAGTGGTATATTGACAGTGGCTGTACCAGACATATGACAGGAGACTGCACCCTCTTGCAGGACTTCAAACATAAGAATGCGTCATATGTAGCATTTGGTGAGGATAAGAAGGGAGGTAAAATTACTGGTGAAGGAATGGTAACAAATGGAGTTTTAAAGTTTGAAAAAGTTAACTTTTTTGAAAACTTACAGTTTAACTTACTAAGTGTATCACAAATCTGTGACCAACACTATACTACTTTCTTTGATAACTCTGATTGCTACATTCTTAAGCCAGGTTTCAAAATTCCAGAAGACTGGATCCTTCTTAGAGAACCAAGAAAAGGTAACACCTATGTGTTGGATATGAACAACACTGCACTAACAAGCAAAGAAACATGCTTGATCTCTAAATCATCAGACGATGAAGCACAACTCTGGCACAGAAGGATGGCTCATTCCAACATGAAGAACATGAATAAATTGGTGAAAAATGACTTATTCATTGGTGTTCCAAAGAAACAATATTACTGTTCTAATCAATGTTTATCATGCTATAAAGGCAAACAACATAAAGTATCACATAAGTCCAAAACAATTAACACAAACACAACACCACTAAACTTACTACACATGGATCTTTTTGGTCCCACCAATGTGTTAAGCATTAGTAAAAGGCAGTACTGTTTGGTGATTGTTGATGATTTCACTAGATTTACTTGGGTATTTTTCTTAAAACATAAAGTGAAACATCAGAAATTTTAATGGAGTTCATCACTAAGATAGAAAATCAACTTGATCTAAGAATCAAGATACTGAGAAGTGATAATGGAACTAAATTTGTTAATTATGTCTTAGACTCATTTTGCAGGGATAAAGACATAGCTAGGCAATTTAGTGCTCTAAGAACTTCTCAACAGAATAGAATTGCTGAGAGGAGAAACAGAACTCTAATTGAATCAGCAAGAACAATGCTAGCTGACTCACATCTGCCAATAACATTTTGGGCAGAAGCTGTGAACACAGCCTGCACTGTTCAAAATAGAACTTTGATTATCAAAGAATATAATAAAACACCCTATGAACTTCTGTTTAAAAGAAAACCTTTTATAGGATATCTTAAAGTTTTGGGTGTCACGTATCTGTATTAAACACAAAAGAACAGTTAGGAAAATTTGCTGAAAAAGCCTATGATGGTTTCTTTGTTGGTTACTCATCAACATCTAAATCATATAGAGTCTATATTCCACATGATAACATAGTGGAAGAAACTCCTAATGTATCCTTTGGTGAATCCTTATTTCCACAGTCAGTAAAAGGATCATCTTGGCTATTTGATATAGATGCATTAACTAACTCATTTAACTCTGGTTATCTTAACATGACAGGTGTTACTGATATATGTTACCCTTATGTTCCTCCAAATATGGGTGTACCATTGACAGCTGACCCACCTAGAGTCACTCCCTTGGAGAACCAAAGTAACACTGATCCTGATGCATCAGCACAAACTAGTAAAGATGTTTCTGATGACCTCACACCATGCACATCAGCTGAAGTACCATCTACTTCCGTAGATGTTCCTACTCCTGCAGATGATGGATTGAGATCCCCTAGTAATCAAACCACATCAGAAAACCACTCAACACCATTGTCACACACAGAATTATCTTACTCTGAAACTACAGCTGATCAAGTCCCTGCGAAAGACATGTCCACTACCCCGGAAGGCATACATGTTTCTGCGGAAACTCAGACAGTTGCACCAGAAAATGAGATGAACTACTTTGTTGACCCTCCATCATAACTAACCTCATCTCCAACAACCAACATCACAAACCTGGATTCATCCATCCAAGTTAATGATGTACCAACAGTTAGAGCACATAAGTATCACCCAATTGATAACATGATAGGTGATCTTCACAACAGAACTACCAGAAGACAAGGGGGAGCTACAAACACATGTCTATTCTCCTTCTTTCTATCACAAGTAGTTCCTCCCAACATAACAGAAGCCTTGAAAGACAACAACTGGATTGAAGCAATGCAAGAAGAACTTCAGCAATTCAGGAAACAGAAGGTGTGGAATCTAGTTGATCTCCCTGAAGGCCAATATCCCATTAGCACAAGGTGGTTATTTAAAAATAAGCTAGATGACAGGGGAATAATAATCAGAAACAAAGCAAGGCTGATTGCTCAAGGCTACACACAAGAGGAAGGCATAGACTATGATGAAGTCTTTGCACCAGTTGCAAGGATTGAGGCAATAAGAGTGTTTTTGGCATATGCATCATATAAGAAGTTCATAGTTTACCAAATGGATGTAAAGTGTGCCTTCTTATATGGTAAAATTGATGAAGAGGTCTATGTTTCTCAACCACCAGGATTTGAAGATCCTGATTACCCTCACAGGGTGTACAAGCTTGATAAAGCTTTATATGGACTTCATCAAGCACCAAGAAAATGGTATGAAACACTGTCCAAGTTTCTCCTAAGACATGGATACAAGAGAGGAACAATTGACCAGACACTCTTCCTCAAACATGAACATCAAGATCTCTTAGTTGTTCAAGTGTATGTTGATGACATCATATTTGGATCAACAAACAAGAGACTCTGTGAAGAGTTTGAAGCCTTAATGCAATCTGATTTTCAGATGAGTTCAATGGGAGAATTAACTTTCTTCTTAGGATTACAAGTTCATCAGTAAACAGATGGCATCCTCATCAATCAAGAAAAGTATATTCTTCAAACACTGAAGAAATACAACCTTGCAGACTGTGTGTCATGCAAAACACCAGCATGTACTATAGATAAAATTGTACTAGATCCAATAGGGAAGTCTATTGATCAAAGATTATATAGATCTATGATAGGATCATTAATGTACCTAACTGCTAGTAGACCTGATATAATGTTTGCTGTGTATGTATGTGCTAGGTATCAAGCAGAACCAAAGGAGTCCCACTTGAATGCAGTAAAGAGAATATTCAGATACCTAAAGGGAAACCATCACTTGGACTTTGGTATCCCAAAGAAGGAGACTTCAAGCTTTACTCCTATTCAGACAGTGACTACGGAGGATGCAACAACAATAGAAAATCAACAACTAGAGGATGTCAATTCATAGGACCAAGACTTGTGTCTTGGTAGTGCAAAAAGCAGACAAATGTTTCAGTATCCACAGCCGAGGCTGAATACATAGCTGCTTCAGCAGGCTGCTCCCAGGTTCTATGGTTACAAAATCAATTCTTGATTATGGTTACAATTTTCTCCAGACACCAATATATATAGACAATTCAGCTGCTATGTTTATCACTGCTAATCCAGTCCAACATAGTAAAACTAAGAATATAGAAATCAGATACAATTTTCTAAGAGACTGCTCAGAAAAGGGACTAATTAAGTTGATCAAAGTGAACACAACAAATCAGCTTGCTGATTTATTCACTAAGGCCTTTGATTCAGTAAGATTTAAGTTCTTAATTGAATCATTAGGCATGATCAACTTAGAATAAGTTCAAAACATTAACAACAGGTATATAGGCTCATTAACTATGATCATATGAGGATACAACATAAACTTATGTGTAAGGATTTTGATAACCTACGGATATGATAGTATGCTATAAACATGACATATATCCTGCCTGCACCCAATCAACTATCTACTGATCTGATGTGTTAAATATGTAAATAGGTTCATCCTGAGTGGAAAATAAGCTATGTCATGCTCAACATAAAGCCAAGATGACTTAGTATGGATAAGTCATTGTGAGGAGTTAACAAGTAAGTCTCATCAGAAAGTACACAACTCATCACTTATGCATACTTACTATGTTGTAACACCTTATAACCTCTATCTTTGCTCATCATGACCCTCTGTTTTGCGTAAGCAAAGACCTGGGTCAAAGGGCACCTCTGTTTTACGTAAGTAAAGACCTGGTGTCCTGATGCTGATCATTAAAAGTTCCCAAAAAGAACTTCTCCCAAAAGAATCCTAAAGGATCAACTACATAGTATTCAAAGAGCATTCATAACAGACATTAATAAGATTTAAAGAAATCTTAAGATAGAGCTTATAATCTACGGAACATGGTATGTGTGATAAAGTGATGACTTGATCACAATCTGGGAGACAGATTTTCATACACCTTGCATGATGCACTCATCCTTGTTTATCTTTAATTCTTACCAAAACATGATAACTAGCCGGACATGCCCAACATACACTCTAGGTTGAACTTCTGCGGATCACCATATTTGAAATTTGCACTAGATCCAGTAGGCTTTTCACTCAACCAAAATAAGAAGGAATGTGTCTGATTTATTTTTTGATCCTTAGTTTCTCAACCAATTGCCTGCCACAGAACACTACACTCATGTGATTTTCAGTTACACACTCACTGATCATGTGATCTTCGTATAAATTTTTGATAAACTCATCCGTAGATGATTAATCACAAATTTAGGGGGAGTAAGTATAACTGATCAATTAATTCCCTTAATCTGAGCAGTATAACTAATTGGAACCACAGGCGTAATATGGAAGACAAGAAGCTATCTTTTGTAGATACAGTGAAATCTGTTCATCCACAGATGCTTCTGCGGAAGACAGAATGGGTCCTCTTCCGAATAAAGTACGGAAGAAACAGAAAAAATTATGATTTCCGTGGATATTATACTTTCTTAATTATATGGTCATTAATTGCTATTAATTATTTATTAGGCATAGTTAATCACCGCGGAGGGGTAAAAATGTAAATGGGTCCCACATGGTAGACAGCCTGTCTGAAAAGGTATAAAAAGGTACTTTGACCGTTGGCCTTTCTATTCATTTTCAAAACACTCTGACCTAAAAACCACTTCATCGAAAACCCCATTCTTCATCGTCTACATCGAACACTAGGCTAACACCACTGTCATCATGGCTAATCAGTTCATAAAAGACCACAATGTCTATGTATTTCTGAATCCAGATGTGGAGGATGAATGCAAAGACATTATAAGATACCTGATAAGAACACGACTCTTCTACGCGCTGATTGCTGACTCAGTCATCTATCTATCCACATGATAGATTTCTGGAATACAGCTACAATAGTCGAAGGAGATGAAGGAACCATGATCACTGTGACCATTAGGAACTTACCCCTTTGGGTAAACGAAGGAATAATCCGCAGTGCCCTAGAACTGGGAGAGGATGAACAAGGTCATCCGGATGTATTCGACCATGAATACATCCAGAAGATATTCAATCTAATGGGCTATGATGGTGACTATGAACATGGAGAAATCAAAAAGGGTAGGCTATGCAAGCCTTACCGGTTCCTCTTTCATACTTACCTCAAGTGCATCTCCAACCGGAAGTCCAGGTTAGATAGATTCTCATGCCACATCTCATCTGGGATCATAGGAATCTTTGAAGGAAGAACCTATAATTATGCAAAATACATCATGAACTGCCTTTGCGATCATGTGCAAGTGCAAAAGGAGAACAAGATGTTCATGTTCCCTCGGTTCCTCCAACTAATAATTAATGAACAAATCCCCAAAGTGGAAAGAGAAGGTGATATAGGTGTACAGAGCCACTTAAACAAATCCTTTCTCAACAAATTGAAAGGGCAGTATGAAGGAGGCGGTGTGGAGATGTTTGCTCATGTACAAGATGAGAATAAGGACATTCCTCAGGAGCTGCTGTGGGTTGAGGAACCACAAACTGAAAGCTCATCAGCACCATCTGCCACACACTCCTATCCTGAAACACCACAACATGCTTCACCCAAATCACCCTAACAAGAATCACAGCCATCACTATCACCCATCCACTTGACATCTTCAAGTGAGAATACTAAACCCATCTCTCCTGGCCAATCACCAATATCAATCAACACTGCTTCTACTGAAGTAGTTGGTTAGGATGGGACTCAACCTTCACTCCTACACTCACCAATATCCATAACATCAATTGATACTGGTGCCTACAGAGCCCATATCTCCTCTACCACCAACTGAACCAACCATCTCACCCACTACTACTGAACCCATTAATAGCCCAACACCAACAGAAGAACTCCACCTTGATAAGGATGTTGATGAAGCTATTAATGATGAAGATACAGAAGAAGTCTGTATTGATGTAGAAGAGAAAGATAAGGAAGAGGAAGTTGAGTAAGAAGAGAGTGCTTACATTGATGTGATTGCTTACAATGAGAATGACCTGAATGAAGAAGAAATCAATGTAAGCAAAAGCTATTTGGTGGCAGAATACAACAATCTTCTACTGAAAGGGAACAAAAAGCTAGAAAAGTTAAGAAGGTTAAAGAAGGAGATGAAAGAGAAATATGGATTAATAGAGAAGCTGGAGAGTAGATTGAAGAGTCTGAGGGAAGATGCGGTGATGAATAATGAAGTAATTGATGCTTTGAATGATTTGGTCAATAAACAAGCTGAAAGACTAAAACTAAAAGATGATGAGATTGAAAGGTTGAAGAAGAAGTTGACTGTAGATGAAAAGAACAAAAGTTATTCATCACTGATCACCTACAGCAGGAAAAGAAAATACTTAGGGAAGACAGCTGATGCACCTGGAGAATCAACTAAAAGAGCTAAACCAGATTCTACAGAGCATCAAACCCCATTGAAGCCACAAGTAGAAGAAAGTGACTTTGAATGGGAAGAGCTGATAAAGGAAGAGTCTGAAGAAGTCAAACTAGAAAAGCTATTGACAACTGATGACATAGTAGAGGAAAGACCACAGTCATCCATGTTCATGCAGTTAATCAATCATGGATTTCCATATGACTTGGTTGAGAATATGAATATGAGAGAGATGATTAAGCTTTAAAAGAATTTGATGTTGCAAGACTGATGCTTCCAGTCTGCACTTATGAAACATTCTCCAAATTCAAAGCTATGGAGAAGATCAAGAAGGAATTGGGACACTGTGAAACAAGCAAGCTCATTAAGTATAATATGACATGCTGGCTACAAAGCCATAATTATCTGCCCCATGAGCTAAAGGGAAGAACAGTTGGTGAGCTCAGGGCGATGATGGAGCATGCAATGGTAGTTGAACTAAACACTGGAGTAAGATTCAGGTCCGGAGCCCCTAAGCCTGCTTATAAACAAACAACATCTCCTCCCAAGTCAACTGTAATTCAAGTCAAAGACATCCACCAAGGCACAGAACAGATGATAATTGAGCCTAGGGGTGTGATTCTTCATAAGGTGTGGCCTCTGGGAACCGCTGTGAGGGAAATAACTGAGAAGAAAACAAGTCTAATTCAGCTATTTGAACAAATGACACTCCCAAGAGCAGCTGGAGAATAGGAGATCATAGGATGGAAATATGATAGGGAATGGGATTGCACACTCATCAAGAGGGCATCTGGCATGGTGCAATACTTTCACAGAGTAGAAACTCTACTAGCCCTGCCAGATGTTGACCTTCATACTTTACAAACCATTCCCATCACCAATTTTCCATAAGTCCAAGGGTTGAGATTTCTCTGGATTGGTAGCCAAGCTAAGCCACAGGAGTAAAGGCAGTGTACTAAAAGAGGTTTATCAAGTGGATGCTGAACACACCAGATGAATTCAAAGGAGGTCACATACCAGTTCTCATCATGCTGATACTAAACTTAAGCAAAGAACTGGGTATGCTGACTTGACCAATGCACCACTGAAGATCATAAATGGAAATCAATTTACTTGCCTAATAACAGAATGGGGGTATATAGAGAAAACAAAAGAACTGGTGTTGCAAAGGAATGATCCACAGAGGAAAGGAAAAAGTATACGATTATTTGACCCTGTGAAAATCAAACTGCTGCACCCAAGTTATACATCATACCTCCATGACAAGCACTTCCCAAGGCTACAAGATCAAACTGCACAAAATGACTTATGATTATACGTTCATCTAATTCAAGTCATGGACAAGCTGCATGCCAATGCAAGTAAACAAAGAAAGTATGAAGCAGGTCAGCTTGTTGGTACAGAGATTAAGCCAGTCACAGAACTAAGAATTTCAGAACAGGACGAATTAGAGGTGGTGTCCAATAATAATGTTGTTGAAACACTCACAACTGAAGAGGATGTCCTGGGATTGAAATATTAAACTCTGAAGAGGTTGAGCAACAAGTGACTGCTGATTACTTTAAATAGGAGATTTTGACAAGAGTGAAAGAGCTTAGAGTACTAAACCAATGATTACTAGAGTCTAAACCTAAGGGGGAGTACTGTTAGGGATAGATCTTTTGTATGGGTTTAGATGATAAAAATCACTCTTGTAATCATTATTGTAATTATTGTTCTTGATGATATAAAATGAATATATTTGATTATAATTGTGTTTATGAATTAAATAACATTTAATTTTCACTTCATAATATATTCATCGATGATATAATATATTTCAGAATGTATGTGTGAATGTGCAGGAAACATTAAACTGTGTCAATTTGGAAAATTGACTAAGTGTTGGAACAACTGCAAATGAATAAATTGTTCTTCTGTAGATGTTTTGAGGAACATAACTGAAGTGTACATCTGTAGATCTCCTGCGGAAGAACAACTTCAGTAGAACAAGAAAAGAACAAGCTTCTGAAGGAGGGATTGCTGCGGAAGATAAGAACTCCTGTGGAAGCACAAGAACAAGTACTGTACAACAGTTGTTGTGGAAGATAGACTATCTATGGAAGAGTAAATTACTACGGAAGACCAACTAACCCAGAAGTCAATGTCAAGTCAACAAGTCAACGTGGCAGAACAACAACTTAAATGGAGACCGAAGACATATTATTCAAGCGAATATTCCACGTCACATCAACAACTTTATTCATATTAGATTCGTTGTAAATCTCAAATTCCTAAGCCGATAAACATGGCGAGGATTTGGATAAGTTTAATTAGCTTAATTATAGCAACAAAATAGCTAGCAATAGAACATAATTAGATTTCTATATATATATACGAGATCAACAACATAGATCATACATAACAACAATTGAGAATCATTAGAATCATCAGTAATCATTATCTGAATCACTGTATTCAAGATCAGCAACATCAATAGCAATAAGAAAGCATTACGATCAACAATATTGAGTTCTCTCGGTTTGATTATTCTTATTCTATTTGTTTGATTTGTTAATTTTAGTATTATTAATAGATTAAACACCAAGTATTGATAATTCCGCGATCAATACTTGTTCAAATCAATTCTGATAATTTCTGAACGATCCTTGGATTCACAGATAATATATAAAATATACATTTTGTAAGCTTCACTTGGTGTTCATCCATCATTATACATTACCATTCGTTAAGAGATTCATTATCTTTCTTTGTTTCATTATCTTTCTATTTCATTAACTAGGATTGCACAAAGCAAGAGCCTATATTATTGGTTGGCAACAAATGCCGAACCCCTACAAGTACACATTTATCATAGTAGCTAACCCCTGACAGTTGTCCCAAACTGCTAGGCACGAAGCCTGCTCAAGAATACGGGTCCTATTCATTCAATGGTAAATCAAAAGGATTAGACCCTAGATGTGAATCCTTTGGGCTGAAACAACCATACATCAGTTGAGCAAATGACACCCAAGGTCGTGAACCTCCATTCATTTTTCTTGCAAGGCTTTTCATTTATCATAAGGGCCCAGGGGTAGCATTCATTAGGTTACACTGTCTTTGTTTTATTCCTTTGTAACAACTTGATTATGCATATTACTTTTTTGTTATTCTTAGTCTTATAATAACATAACATGAAATATTCATAATCATAACAGTAGCCCATAAGCAAATAAAGCATTAGAAACATTAAACAAACATAATCTCCTATTAAAACAGAAGTACCAGTCACTTAATTTCTATTTCCAAAATTTCAGAATAAACCTAAGTGTTCACAGCGCATGAAATAGGTATACAGCGGATGACTTAAATGCTAAGTGTCCACAGCGGATAGCCAAAGTCCATAGCGGATTGCCAAAGTCCACAACGGACGACTAAAGTCAACAGCAGATGAATTAAACACTTTGTCCATAGCGAACAGCCAAAGTCCATAGCGGATGACCGAAGTGTCCATAGTGGACAGTCAATGTCCACAGCAGATGACTAAGGAATACTAAGGCATTACAGGGGATGACTAAGGTTCACAGCGAATGAGTTAAGCACTTAAGTTTCCACAACGGACGTGCATGAATACCTTAAGTGTCCACAGCGGATAAACAATGTCCACAGTGGATGATCTAGAACACAAGTGTCCATAGGGGATACTTAGTGTCCACAGTGGACGACATGAATAATCCTCCTAAGTGTCCACAGCAGACATTCAAAGCCCATAGCGGACAATCATCCAAATACTTATGTTCTGCTTATGCACATTCTAGTCCCATACAACACTTCTAAATATGTGCTTAGCATAGATCTATCATATTCACACTTAGTACACTCATTTATCATCACAGAATCATTGAAACACATGCAATATTCGTATAAAGTTATCATTTTCATGAAAAACATAACTTTTGTTTAAGAAACATCTTTGTAATACACATATCAGCCCCAAACAAGTAGAAAATATGTAAAAGAGGGGATCTAGAACTGACCTTAAACAACCTTTGAGCCAAACACAACAAACCCGAAAGCAAAGCTAGAGTCTAACACCTAAACACATGAAAACAAGCAACTAAACACATAGAAACACATAGAAATCAGTCCAGAAGCTTGAACCCAACTGAAACTGAGAAGGAAACACCTTAAAATCTTACCTTTGAAGATTTCTTCTACTTTCTCTCTCTAGAACCAGATGGGAGCTTCTTTCTCTCTCTCTAGCTGAAAGTTAAGTGCACGGGAAAGAGGGTATGGGCGGCCATTTCTCCTTTCTGAACCCACTATGGGTCGGTTTGGCCCTTGCACACTTTTAACCCTTGCTTTTTGAAATAATAACTCATTTGCTCCCTTTACTTTTCATTTCTTTTCCTTTTTCTAAAATTTCCGAGTGTTATAAGTCCACCCCCCTTATATAAGTTTTGTCACTGAAACCTGTCACTCCTTAAAGAGATCTGGGTAGTGCTGTCTCATTTCTTCCTCTAACTCCCAAGTGGCCTCCGATCCCTTGATGAACAGCTCCGCTAACCTTTCTGACGAGTAGGTCTCTCAAATTGGCAAGAAGTGAGCACTCTTCGTTAAGAGGTCTACAATCACCCAAATGGTATCACATCCTTTAGCCATATGAGGCAATTTCATGATGAAGTCCATGGTGATGTGTTCCCACTTCCATTCGGGTATATCCAAAGGTTGGATCTTCCCGTATGGTTTCTGATGCTTTGCCTTCACTTGCAAGCAAGTCAGGCACTTACTCACATACTCCACTATGTCACGCTACATTCCCGGCCACCAGTAATCTTTCTTCATATACTGATACATCTTTGTAGCACTAGGATGAATTGAGTATAGAGTCTTATGAGCCTCATCCATGATCTTCCCTCGTGGATCTCCATAATGAGGAATCCACATCCGCCCGAAGCGGGTTCTAACACCGAGAGCGTTCTCACCCAACTCCACGACTAGGCCCTTCATCCACTCGATTTAATTCAGACCTCCTTCAGAGCTTCGTCCCGAAATTCCTTGACCTGCTTCATCACATCAGAGGTCATGATCATCTGATAAGCCTTTACCCGAATTGTCTTGAGTCTCTCCTTTCAGCTAAGGGCATCCGCCACCACATTAACCTTGCCTGGATGGTAGTGGATCTCACAGTCATAATCCTTGATCAACTCTAACCCCTCCTTTGCCTCATATTGAGATCCTTTTGCTTGAAGAAGTACTTCAAGCTTTTGTGATCAGTGAAGATAGTGCACTTCGTCTCGTACAAGTAGTGCCTCCAAATCTTCAATGCAAAGACCACCGCTGCCAATTCCAAATTGTGAGTAGGGTAGCCAGCCTCATGGAACTTCAACTGTCAGGACGCATAGGCTATAACCCTCCCCCGTTGTGTCAACACGCAACCCAATCACAAATAAGAAGTATCCAAATAGACCACAAAGTCTTCGCTCCCTTCGGGTAACGTCAAGACATAAGCTTGAGTCAATCTCGTCTTTAGCTCTTGAAATGCACTCTCCTGCTCGGAACCCCATTCAAACTTCACATCCTTGTGAGTCAGCTTAGTCAACGGGGTCGCCACCTTAGAGAAGTCTTGAATAAATCTTCTATAGTACCTGCCAAACCCAGGAAACTATGGATCTCAGATGGCGTCCTTGGGGATTCCATTGCATTATCACTTCGACCTTCATGGGGTCCACCATTATTCCTTTGGGGTTAACCACGTCACCAAGAAATTGAACCACTCATAGCTAAACGCACACTTAGAGAACTTTGAGTACAATTTCTCGTTTCTAAGTGTCTCTAGTTCCTCCTTTAGATGACAGGCATGTTCCTCTTTGCTTGTAGAGTAGATCAGAATATCATCAATGAATACGATCACCTATCTGTCCAGTATCAGTTGGCATACCCGATTCATAAGGTCCATAAAGGCAGCCGGCATGTTGGTTAAACCAAAAGACATCACGAGAAACTCGTAGTGCCCATAATGCATGTGAAAGGCTGTCTTAGGGATATCCTGCTTCTTCACTTTCAGTTGATGATACCATGATCGAAGGTCTATCCTGGAGAACCAACTAGCACCTTGGAGCTGATCAAACAAGTCGTCAATCCTTGGTAACGGATACCGGTTCTTCATAGTTAACTTGTTCACCTCACGGTAGTCGATGCACATCCTCATACTACCATCCTTCTTCTTCACGAATAAAACCGGAGCACCCCATAGAGAGATACTCGGCCGAATAAAGACCTTATCAAAAAGATCTTGCAGTTGCGCCATTAGCTCTTTGAGTTCGGATGGAGCCAACCGGTTTGGTGCCTTGGCGACAGGTTGCACTCCTAGTATCAAGTCAATCTGAAACTTGGGTGGGACCCCTGGCAGGTCTTCGGGAAACACCTTGGGGAAATCGCATACTACTTGCACAGCTGATAGTTGAGGCACGATAGCATCCATGTCCTTCACATAAGCAAGGTAAGCATCACACCCTCAACTCATAAACTTCTCTACCGTGATCATAGATATCACCTGCGGAGTGATGCATTCCTTCTCCCCCCTAATCAAACTACCGTCGGGCGCAATCAGACAAATCATCTTCCTTCACACACGAAATTCACTTCGTAAGTCGCCATCCAATCCATTCCTAATACCACATCAAAACCTCCTAGGGCCATCACATACAATCTAGCAGGAAACCTATGAAAAATTGATACTGATGGATAGAATATTACAATCGTATTGTTGTCGTTTATCAGATCTATGATGCGGAATCTCATAGACCTGTTGATGATTTTAAGTGAAGATCTGTTGCAAGTTTTCAATGTATGATGATGAATAAATGATGAACAATCAAGAACACATATTCATAAAAAATTCATTAATTCATATGGATGATGATGCTAGGAGATTACAAAGGGAGTTAGTAAGAAAATTCTTTCTCACACACACTCAACCTAATTGTTTCTGTCACTAGACTTATGCTTACAATGCTTTGCCATGCTTAGCAATGCTTCAATGCTTTGCAATGTTTAGTTCTCAGCAACTGACCGGAGATATTTGGAGGGTGAGGAACTTTTGTGTATGAGACACCAAGAGGGGGATTCTTAGTTCTCAGCAACTAGCAGGAGATCTTTGAAGGAAGCAGGAGTGTTCACTTGACATCTTGAACTGAATGAGAAACTCAGGCATGTTATGCAATTCATCACCTGCAAAAGTCTAAATCCTCTCGGTAGAGGTATTGCATGGAAGTTTCACTCCTAAATCAATAACACATGTAAATCTGCCAATAAATGACAAATCTTTTTGAAATTTTAGGTTTTTTTTTTTAAATTATGATATTTCAAGCATGAATCTTTCAACTGCAATAAGTTCACACTAATCCAAAATCCTCTACATCTAAGAATGTTTAAAGTTTGAATAGACATAGACAAAGAACAAAGTTGATTGTAAGTATGTTTGTCCACTTAAACTCATGCAAGGATCTATTTTCAATAATTTGTGATATTTATCATGTTCAGGTTTGATTAGATATGCTAATTGAGTACCCCACACTTAGAAGTATGGAAGAATAACCCTCCTCATGATATGCAAGGTGGCACTTTATTACAACTTGAACCAGACTACTTAGAGTATAAATTCTCATTATATGATCCACTTTAGGATTCTTCTACACTTCACTTTGGAAGTTGATCCACATTGGGATTCATTTAGCTTTTTATCCGTATTGAGATTCTTTCTTTACCTTTTTGGCATGCATCAGCACTTTTAGTGCAAGGTCAACTATGTCTGTGCTCAGCACAACAGAAGTTGTTTTGATGTTTACTCCAGGTCTGTATTTACATACAACAAAGGAGAAACAGAAGCTTTTATCAATGAGAAATTTATAAACCATTTTCGCATGGTGTGTTTAGGTAACCACACAAGCAAACACTTAGAAAAGTCATTGCTTACTAATACCCTAAGATGGTTTTGGTCCATAATGAATATTGATTTAGTCACAAATATGCTTATCTTGAATCCAAGCTGAGCCTACTAACATATCAAACAGCGTCTTGTCAGTCTTTATTGATCTGAAAAATAGATGCAGAAAATAGTAGATGAATATACTATCATTTCTCATGTAGATGCAGGAAGATTCAATAGTAATATTTTTTGATTTTTCTGATTTTCTAATTTCTTTTTAGGACTTTTGATTTTGAGAAAATAAAGAAATGGCATATGTGTTATCAAATTAATAGAGATCATCAATGGTTATTCCATGTAGTAATGTAATCAGACTAAGCAGATGGAATGAAACATCAGTTATTTGCTGCATTGCCATCATAGTTTGTGAATGATTGATGTCCTGCATTGAATCAAGGTAATTTCTACTCCATTTGGCTCAGTTGTATCATAAACATCATGAGCAGGAAGAACGGTCCTATCATGGGAAGGGATCAGCCACTGCTAACATTTCTTGGTTTGGCAGGCCTCCATAACTACCCCTAATACACTAGCAAATCAGTCAGATATTTCAACCCAGTCCATTACTGTCCTGAGCTGTCCATTAGCATCTTTATATGTGACTTGCTGGTTGTATATAATTTTGCTTTATCTGATGATATATCAGACTTACCTCCTAAAATTGTTTTCTTTCTCCAACATTTTGATTTTGAACCAACTGACTCAACTTTAGTTTATTTAACAAAGGAGTTTGTTTGGCTTTTGAAAATCTTTTGGTTGGTTTAGAAAATCTAGTTTGCTTTTGAAAGTTTTGTGGAGATATAGCAAAGGATCTTTGTCCTTGATCATGTCTGTTTCTTCTGGGCATGTGATCATATTCATCAAAAGAATTATAATCATGATTATAATAATTTGATGGATGTGATCTTCTATGATAGCCATTATGCCAAGCATCATTCCTATATCTGTCATAATTATGTTGTGTGTATGACCTAGGATAATGTCTTGATGCCTAATAGTCATGAATATCATAATGTTTAAAATCATACCCATACCGATGTGATCGAGGAGAAGAGTAGCTATGACATCTGTTGTAGTACTCATGCTCTGATCTCGGTGAGTACAACTCCGATGGATGATAAGATCTTTGACCTCTTATGTGTTGTGATGTTGGAGAGTTGTTGTATGAACACTCTGAAGTGGTATGATTCTCCAAGTCACAATATAAGTAGTAAGGAGAAGGTATGGATCTTCTTCCCTTAGGCTTGTATGATGAAGTTGGATTAAATCAAACTTCACAGCCTTTTGTATTGGTTGTTTTTGTTGCTTTCTCTTGTGAGGACATATATATGTATCACTCTCAGTGTTTTTAAACTCAGACGTGTTGTGTGAATCTGAATTGCATGTCTTGTAGAGAATTTGTTGTTGTTTTGGAGTTTCTAATGTAGCTTTTGAGGTTGATGGTTGGTTTGGATCTGGTGTAGAAGTCTTGGTCTGATTTTTCTTCTTTCTTTTAGATCTGGTATTCTTCCTCTTGACCTGGTCTTTGATTTCTTGTACCTCAGGTTTCTGCTTGTTCTTTAACTCCATCTTAATCTTTGCCTTCAGTTCGGCCTTTGTTAATTCTGGTTCAAGAAATTTAGCTGGTTTGAATTTCTCATAGAGAACCATAGCCTTTTGTTTGTTGTCAGGCTTTACAGCTTTAGATTTTTATGGCTGTGTTTATTTTGGATTGATTTCTTTAATGACATGGTTAGTACATGTTAATGTTGCTTTGTTTGGTTGGTTGGTTTCTTCATTACTTTTAGCACTGCAGGATCTCCATCTTGACCATCACAGGAATGAAGGTTTGATTTTGTGGTAATTATGGTTTGAGGTACAGCTTTGATGCTGTTTCAAGAGAAGTGATTTGAGTGATAGTGGATGATTTGTCTGTTGGAGGATGATCATGCATATTTGAATCTTCTTTGACTGGACTTGTCAATGAAGTTGGCATTTTTATGTAGTTATCATTGTAAGGAGGAGGAACAACAAGGTATGTAGTTCCAGCACTCTTCTTTTGATCTCTTTATACATTAAGTAGTTCTTCCAACTTGCTAGCAGTCAGCTTTAAATTCTCAAGTTCAACTTCTGTTGATGCATGATCTGCTTTTGTCTTTGTTTGAGACTCAGTGAGGCTTGTATCTTGAGCTTGAAGACTAAATCTTTCTCCAAGGAGTTTGTCTTCATCCTTTAAAAAAGAATTGATTTTATCTTCAAAGGCTTTATGTTGTATCTTCAATTCTGCATTTGTAGCCTTTTCTGTATTGATTGCTTGATTTAGACGCTCCATGTAATGTTGCAAGTTATTGATTGTTTTGGTTGTACTTGCTTCTGATATTTTGGCTTCAACTTCAGCCTTTGTGTTTGTTAACTTCACAGAGAGTTCAGTTGGGTGAGCATTCAGCTTGTGATTTCTTTAAGCAAGTTATCAACTTCTTTCTCTAGTGAACTGATTTGATTTGCAGAAGTTTGTAGTTCCTCTGCATATGAAGCTCTTTCCTCCTTTATCATGTATCCTAGCTTGTTGCAATATTTCCGATATGCTTGTACTTCATCTATGCATGCTAATGAGCATAGATTGATCTTTCTATCTTCAGAAATTTCGAGCAATGGAGGAATGTTTGTGTTGTTGATATTTGTGGCTTTTGCAAGCTCAGCAGCTAACTCTTCAAGTTTGATTTCTTATTGAACCATTTTGTATTGCAATTTGTTCATCTCTTGAGCTAAACTGATGTTTTGTTGATTCAATGTCTTGATTTGTGCTTGATCATTCTTTGAGATTGTTCCATCTCTGACCTGCATTTTATCAATCATTAGACAATGTGTTGTTTGAGTTTGCAAGATCACACAAATGTAAATGCATAAGATCTTTCTCAATATGACTGACGTACAACTGAATGTTTGTCTTGTCAAACAATGAGTTGTTGTTATTGTTTGATATGCTGCTGTAGTTTGGTTGTTGCAGCTTTTATTTGATTTGCTACTGTTGTTTGGTTGGTTGCAGCTTGGTTTCCTTTGTTTGAATTCTTGAAACCTCTTTTCTACCTGCAGCAAGAAAGATAGCTCGGTTTCTTGAAACACAAATGTTAGTGAATGATGTTAAATTTTCAATTTTGTTTAAAACTAAAATGATTTAACAATTGTTTTTGTGTTTCAAGCAAGATCAAATTTAAAATTTTAATTGAATCCAAAGAACGTAGAAACTCAATTTAGTTAGATCAACCTAATTAAAGAGTTAACTCAGTTCAATTACAATTTAGTTAAGTTGGACTAAGATTAATCTAGTTTAATTTAAAAGTAACAATATTTTGATCATCTCAATTAAAATTTAAATGATTTTGTGACTTGATTGAAAATAACTTAACTCATTCGAAGTATATATATCTTGATCAACAGGAATTCAAAAGGAAGTTCTCAAATCTTCCGAGAACAACTTATAAAAGTTTATCAAAATGAAAAGCTTCCAAATTAACAAAACTTCCGAGAACAAGCTTTAAAAGTTTGTCAAAATGAAAAGCTTTTGAGAAAACTTAAAAGTTAGTCTAGTGAAAACTTCAAAAGCAGTTGAATCTTTCGAGAACACTCTTCCGAATTGAAGTTATAAACGGGTCAAAGCAAATATATGGGTCAATGTTGAAAAACCCAAGTCAAAATTAAAAATCCCATTTTATATACATACTCTATGAATGTCGGTCAACAGAAACCACATGGAGTCAAAATTAAACTCCAATTTCCCTCAATCTCTCCCGACAACCTTCTGTCTCACTCTCTATCTCTCTCGAACAACTGATCTCAGCTTTCTTAGTCGATCTCACAGACGGTGAACCTCAGCAGCAGCTGTCGGCGGAGATGATGTTGGTGATGGTGCTTCGATCGTGATTATATGGGTGGTGATTGAAGTGCAAACAGTAAGTGTTTGATGGAAATCGGTTGTTGTTTTCGGTTGTGGTGTCGATTTGCAGGTTGGTGGTCAGGAGTGGTGAGGTGTTGCTCCGAGTGGAAGATCGGTGATGATGGTGTCGATGATGATTGTCGATGGTGTGGTTGTTGTTGATTGTGTTGACACCGGTGGTGGGGGTGTTTCTCAACTCTTTTCTTCTTGTTCGTCCGCTGTGGACTGAGGTGAATGAGTGTGTCAGCTGTGCACAAAATGTTTGAGAATGTGTGATTTATTCTTTTTCTTGTCCGTTGTGGACTAAATTGTCTGTTGTTCGATTATCATCCGTTGTGATCGTGAATGTTGATACACGAATTGATTTTTTGTTTTCTTTTTAATTGGCAGCTATGGGATTATGTGTGCGTGTGTGTCCACTATGAAGTGGTAATGTTGATACACGAATTATGTTTTAATAAATTAGCTATGAAAGATTTTGTTCATCAGCTGTGGGTACTTAGTCAAAAATTGAGATTTATGGTCTTTGTCAGCTGTGGGTTTTAACAAATCAGTTGTGGATGAATTTGTTTCATCAGCTGTGAACACTTAGACAAAATGGATGTTTGTCAGCTGTCGATTTAGTGCATCATCTGTGAAGTAAACACATTAGCTATGGACACTTGGCAGTAAAAATGATGAAGATTGTTAGCTGTGGAATTAGTGCGTCAGCTGTGGGATTAGTGCATCAGCTGTGGATGATAGAACACTTAGTAAAAATTCAAATCCAAGTGTAATTTGTGTATTCTTTGTAAACTTTGATTACGAATGAAATTTAATTTCAAATAGACACTTGTTGTTTTGATGATTGTTAAATGATTCTTGAATGATTGTATGATGAACAAACGAATCAAAATCTAGATTAGATAATAAATTTTCTGAATTTTGAGATTTCAAAATAGTTTGACTTTGAAAAAGTCAAAACTTCATGTTCTGAATGAACAAACTTTTGATTCTTGGTTTTCTGATGGAATTTGATAAAACCAAATGTTATAATAGCTATAGATAAGTGATTCTAAGCTAAAATAACAATCAATTTCATATAATCATCACCTAAACTTGGATTTAGAAATGAAGAATGAAGAAACACAATGAAAAACAAAAACCCATATTGAGAATCAATGTCTCAAAAATGGATGATTTGGATGTTGAAAATGATAAATGAACCTTAGATTTGATGTTTCTAAGCTAAAACCACTATCAATTTCAGCTAAACACATCATATCATGTATTTGATGATTTTTCTCAAGGACAGTGAACTTTTTCAAGAACACAATTTTCAAAAATCTTAATACAAGAGTTGTGGAATGTTCAATTGATATGAAACTTTGCAGATATGTTAGTTATCACAAACTAAAGCTATTGAAGCTTAAATTCCATCAAACAATAGCAAAATCCAAATTAATGTTCATGAGCATTTGAAGACTTGAAGAACAAGTTTACTTAAATCTTCAAATAATGGCTCAAATGAACTTCAATGATGTGAAAACTTGCAGATCTTCACGAAATAAAAAATCTAAGCTAATGGTAGCTGATTTCATCAAAAAACATCAACAATTAGCAGATTTCGATCCATCAGTATCAATTTTTCACAGTTGGTATCAGAGCATTGGCTTATGCTTACAATGCTTTTCCATGCTTGGCAATGCTTCTCAATGCTTTGCAATGCTTAGAATATAAAATGACTACACTTAGTCTATTTATACTCTTTACATAAATGAACAAAATTACATTTAAGCTCTATTGATTACACAAAATTATTCTAAGTCTGATAAATTTCTGTGCTGATGCATGATGTCGGGTGCTGACGTCATTCAGGGACGACCGCTGATGTTGACTGTTGACTTTAAGCATGGTTGACCAAGTTTGACGTTGGTCAATTTTCTTCGTTTTGATCATATTTTCAGCATAGCTTCACGTGTCCATTTGGTAATCATCATGAGATTCGAAACTTAGGTTTTGGTAAGTATCATTTTCAAATAGTCCAACAAAACCTAGGACCCTCCAATTCTATGAGACAATCGTCAATCATATCAGTCACCTTGGTAGATTTTCCTATCGTTGTCTCTACATGGAAAGGCACATCTATCTTCCTACTCTACCATGCATTATAAGACAAAAGGTAGCAGATACAAGCTCCTACTAGCACCCGAATCGAAGAGCACATAAGCATATAATTGATTTACCAAAAAAATACCTGAAACTACTTCAGGGTCCACTCTAGATATTGCCCTACCTCTCCGTATTGGTTCCTGAGCTTCCCGCTCCACCCTTCTTGCAATCTGATCCAAGTGGCCTACCTCATCGTATTGGTAGCATCTCGATACTCTGCACTCCTTAGCATAATGGCCCTCACCTCCACACTTGAAACACCTATTTGTCCCCACTCTACATTCATCCATGTGATTCTTCCCACACTTCTTACACCCCCTTTGGGCATTCCCCTTCTTCTGTTCAGGGCGACGGTCATCAACTCTCATCTTTTTCCCCTAATTCCATAGTAGTCATTCCTGAACCTCTTCCCATTATCATTCTTATTCCAACTCCTCTCGACCTTCCCTTGAACTGGCACTAGGTCCCTCTCATCATACAATCTCCCCGCCAAATCTACCACTGACCTAAACGTGCTCGGTCTAGCGGTATCATGTTTCCTAATGTCAATGGGCAAACCTTCCATGTATCTCTTAATTCTTGGACACCGGAGTTACCAGATCTGGCACAAGTCTTGGACGTTCATTGAACTTGGAGGTGTACTCTTGACGAGTTATGTTCCCGGCCTCCAAATGCAAGAACTCCTTCTTAATTTTGTCCAACTCTCGATGTGGACAATGTTGCACAAGTCATGTTCCAGCACCAGCTCCTTCAAATCCGACCACCTCATCTTTGTTATAGATTGTTTTCCCTCGGCTAGGACAATGTGTCCCACCAGCTAGTGCTGAGTCAACGAAAGAATGGGAGGTAACTTCACCTTTGATCCTCCCGACATTCACTGATGTCCAAGTCTGCTTCCATCTCTCGAACCCAAACAGTGAGCAGCAGTAGCATTGCCATTATCGTCGAAGGTTGGGGGTTTGCGTCTCTGAAACGCCCATAGCTGCACCCTTAGCAATCTCCTTCTCCTTCTCGCTATCATCATCATGAATTACCACCTTTGGGCTAGATGGTTCTTCTTCAGCTTCCTCAGTCCTTTAGTGGACTTTCTTGATTTCCTCTCCTCCTTTTTCCTCGTATCCTCAGCTCTTTCACCATCCTTACAGCCTTCAACACTTCAGTCACCACGAAGGCAACACATTCTGCATGATGTTATAGACCTCGTCAGTAATAGCTTCCTTCACCGTACATTTGAGGGTAGCTGATCCTTCACCCTCTTGGTGGCTATGGAGATCTGTGTCTCATGAACTGTCTCAGGAGCCTTAACTTTGCTCCTGGTGACACGTGGCCCAGTAGTACGTCCGTCACGAGCACCACCTTGGGTTGCCTCCCAGATTTTCTAACCGCCATAAAATCTACTTCCTATAAGATTCGAAAACCAACAAGGTCATTCAAGGTAATAGCTCAGATTATGTCAAGTATAGTAAGTGCCTAATTACAGTGGCCAGTTGTGATTAGCCACTCACTTTACTCTTCATTCCTTAAGCATTTCCTATCCTGACTACATTAGCATCAAATCTACTAAGCACATAAATCAAATAGCACACGCACATAATACCGGTTAACTTTAAGAAAATACCTGATGGCACGTAGCTACTTGGGCTGGCACCCCTCCATTGGTCCCATTTTTAGTTTAGTTTAGGTTTTGAAAATAATTACCCAATTCCTTAAACTTTGGCTCTGATATCAACTTGTAAGGCCCCGTTCCCGGAAACCTCACAGCTGGTCATTCATAGCACTTTACATATTTAAAATACATTGAAGTAAGAAATCATGGCAGCAAAATAGTTAAACAAAAACCATTTCATGAATTAATAATAATTTTGCCAAGAAATACATCATTGGTACAAGTGTCAAAAGAACATTTAGTTGTATTACAAGACAAAAATATCATTCTTGCATAACATGAATGCCGTCTTTATTTGCCAAGTAACTTTCAACCTCATGCCATCGCAGCAACATGATTACCTGCCAACTGATATATATATAAAAGTCAGCGTTGCTGAGTGAGTTCTAGTTTTCATAATATATAAAATATACATTGTAAGCTTCACTTGGTGTTCATCCATCATTATACATAACCATTCGTTAAGAGATTTATTATCTTTCTTTCTTTCATTATCTTTCTCTTACATGAACTAGGATTGCACAAGCAAGAGCCTACATTGTTGATTGGCAACAGATGCCGAACTCCTGCCAGTACACGTTATCATGGTGCTACCCCTGACAGTTGACCCACATACTAGGCACGAAGAAGCTGCTCATGAATATGGGTCCCATTTATTCAATGGTCAATCACAAGGATTAGACCCCAGATATGCATCCTTTGGGCGGAAACAACCGCACATCAGTTAAGCAAACGACACCTAGGGTCATGAACCTACATTTATTTTGCTCGCAAGCCTTTTCATTATCATAAGGGCCTGGGGGTAACATCATTAGGTTACACTATCTTCTTTATTCCTTTGTGACCACTTGATTATGCATAATACTTTTATGTTATTAGTTAGTTTAGAATCACATAACATGAAATATCATAATCATAACAATAGCCCATAAGCAAATAAAGCAATAGAAATATTAAACAAAAATAATCTCCCATTAAAACATAAGTACCAGTCACTTAATTTCTATTCCCAAAATTTTGGAAATAAACCTAAGTGTTATAGGCATGAAAGAGTATACAACGGAAGACTTAAATGCTAAGTGTCCACAGCAGACAGTCAAAGTCCACAGCGGACGACCAAAGTCCATAGCGATGAATTGATTAACATTTTGTCCATAGCAGATAGCCAAAGTTCACAGCGGATGGACTAAGGACTACTAAGGCATTACAACGGATGACTAAGTTTCACAGCAGATGAGTTAAGCACTTAAGTGTCCACAACAGACGTGCATGAATACCTTAAGTGTCCACAGTGGACAAACAATGTCACAGCGGATGGTCTCTAACACAAGTGCCACAGCGGATACTTAGTGTGCACGCGGACGATGATAATCTCATAAATGTCCACAGCGGACATTCAAAGCCCAGTGCGGACGTCATCCAAATACTTATGTCTGCTTATGCACATTCTAGTCCCATACAACACTTCTAAACATGTGCTTGCATAGATCTATCAGATCACACTTAGAACACTCATTTATCATCCAGAATCATGGAAACACATGAAATATTCATATAAAATTATCCTTTCATGAAAACCATAATTTTTGTTTAAGAACATCTTTGAAACATATCAGCCTCAAACAAGTAGAAAACATGAAAAGAGGGGATCTAGAACTCACCTTAAACAGCCTTCGAGCCAAACACAACAAACCCGAGAGCAAACCTGGAGTTCTAATACCAAACACACGAAAACAAGCAACTAAACCCTAGAAACACAAAGAAATCCGTACAGAAGCTTGAAGCCGACTGAAACCGAGAAGGAAACACCTTAAAATCTTACCTTTTGAAGATTTCTTCTACTTTCTCTCTCTAGAAACGGATAGGAGCTCTTTCTCACTCTAGCCGAAAGTTGAGTGCACGGAAAGAGGGTATGGGTGGCCATTTTCCTTTTTGAACCCACTATGGCAGTTTGGCCCTTGCACACTTTTAACCCTTGCTTTTGAAATAATAAACTCGTTTGCTCCCTTACTTTTCTTTTCTTCTTTTTTTCTGAAATTTCTTGGTGTTACATAAGAAGGCATTGTCTGCATCAAGGCAAGGGGAAGACAGTTTTCATCACCCCAACCACAATCAACTCTCATCTCATGCTGGATGATGAAGAAGGCGAGCTTTCCTTTCCCAAAGCTGATATGAATGAATCATTTGATAGATGGGTTAGGAAAGGGACTTCACAATTAGAACCTTCAAGAGGGTAAGGTCTCTTACCAGTGGAAGTACCTTCTCTATGTCATTATTCATTTTTTATCAAATAAACAGAAGGATGGGACCAAATCCTAAGTACTTATCCTATAGTCCATGGAATGGTTCAATGGGTGATGTTCAAGTACTCCGGTTTGTTTACACAAACTTACTTGCCAACTTGGACTCCTTAGAGTACTACATGTTCCCTAGATATGTCCAGCACATTCTCAACTGTGAATTGGGCCAATAGTTGGGGGGAACAGGTGCTACTCTTAAATTGAGACAGATGAAGCCCAACATCTTAAAATCAAGAGAAAAAAACTGTTGGTTCTCAAGAGTAGAAACAACCCCGTCCAAAAAATATTAGAGCTCATTTCAAGGGGACAACTTGAAAGCACCAGTCAATGTTGAAACCCACACCTTCTAATCTGTACCACCCGCACAGCCTCAAACAACCATCTCTTACAAAAGAAAATCCAAATGAACCCTTATTCAGTCTATCCACATAAAACCCTACTACCATCCCCAACCTTGGATCTAAGCAAACCAATCCCTAACCTCCAATTCTATGATGATGAGGATATGGGGTTTAGTGAGTATCATGAGTCTCTCTTCTACTCCCTGTCAATGAGAGATGATTGCATCTAAAACACCCTTTTCTAGCTTATATCTTTCACCCCTAACTGAGGTGGACTTCCCTAAACATGTTTAGAAATCCATATGGATGAGTCTCTCACTTTAAAGTGATTACAGCATTAAGACCTCAACCATGGCAACCCAGCCCTTGACACTCTTGAAAGCTCTCATGGAGCAGGGGAAATCTAGATGCCAAGAACCACAAGCTGGAGGTGAGGGAGATGACTTTGGTTATGTCCTCACCCACCATGATTCTTTAGATGAAGTTGAGGGAGTTCTAAACTAAAAGGTGCAAAAATTGTCTAAAAACATTCACCAATTTAGTTTCAAAGGTAAGTCACTTGAATCTCAGGTGGCCACCTTTCAAAGGCAGGTTCTTGATCAGGAACTTGAGATCACCAATCTTAAGGCCAAGCTAGCTGAGAGGGCTGCAAGCATGCTCAACTAGGTCCATAAGAACCTGTGGATATGGTGGACCTAACCTTTAACTCACCCGTGCGAGTGGGTGATGCTACCAAAATAGGGGAGAAAGTATTAACCGCAATCATAGAACCCGGATGGAGGTATGATTTTATAGAGAGCCCTTGTAATCTATAGATCTTAAGGGCAACAAGAGTATTAAATTTTCAAACCTCGAGATACTATGAGAGTTTTCCTCTCTTGTACCTGCCATTCCAACCAAGTAATAACAGGCAAGCTGAAAGGTTAGATGAGGGATCCAGCTGAGAGTGCTTAAAGAGTTCAAGAGAAGATCCAAACTATATAGATAGAGGCTAGCAGGGAAAAAACTATTGGTCAATGGATATTAAGGCAGAACCTAAGATTAGCTTATAGGGGAAACCTCAATTTAAGGCCCAGTAGTTAAACTTGTGAACCTTGAGACAGGAACTACTTAGCATCCAGTACCTCAGTGAGACACCCAGCTGGTAAAGGTGTCTCACAACCTCTCCCAGGCCAGAGGTCAAGTGCTGCACCAAGTGATAAAGGCCAAAGCTCTCTCCACCATGAGTATACAGGCTAGTGACTGACAAAGATGATCATGACCTCTGAGGAGATTGAGGAGG
>JACCIY010000775.1:0-48036 GCA_025506505.1 Flaveria sonorensis | reverse complement strand
TATTATTAGTAATAGTAACCTAATATTATAATTATAATATATTATTTATAAACTCTTATAGATAGGATAGTTTTAGATTTCTTTAACTAAAACATCAAAAAAATTTATATTACGATTTTGCAAAAAAAGTTTGTCCTATAAACCTCAGATTTTCCACCAAAGGTTTTCCTATAAACCTTTGTTCTTGGTTGCAAAAGAGACTCGGATCTCCGCAAGAACAAAACAACACGAAGGGGCTATTCGATGTTAACAGACATTCAATCGTTTGCTGCAATTTCGAGTTGAGTGGAGATATTTGATGGTTCGGTTACTTTGGAGTTTGGAGAAACAATGGTCTTTTGATAAGTTCGCAAAGAAGGGGCAGGAAGGGAGCTAGAAGTGGGTTTAGTTTCGAAATAATCTCGAATGGTATAATGGGTACAATATACAACATATATATGCAATGGATAACTTGATTAATTAGTTAAATTCATTATAATAGAGATGATCGTTTCCAGCTAAGTGCTAACCATGGACATATTATTGCAGGCTTAGTGATGGTGTTGCATTTAGTGGACTATCTTATTTGAGGGGTATATTTTTTCGAAAGGCAAAATGTTTTTCCACCATGATAAAAACTCATTTTATTTTATTCAACTCAATATTTTAAGCAACTAAGTTAATAATTTATTTTATTTTTACCAACATATGTTTTTAATTAAATTTTTTTTGATCATCTACTAAATTGTTGAATACCACAGGGAGTAAAATCATAATCTTTAAACGTTTGAATGAAAAGTTTTATTGGGACCAAACCACAGGGAACAAAAGTGAAATTTAATCTTACTATAAAGGACGAGAGTATTTTATAATTATCTTTTAGTTTTAATTATTTAATTAATAGTTTGATTCAACCTGTGTGTTACACGGATTTTAAGACAATATATAAATTTATATTTGTTTTGTTTAAATTATGATACCAATATTATAATATGTGTTTGATACACACGACTATGTGTTTGTATAATCCATTATATTTTCTCTCTATTATATTATATATATATATGTCTAAGTGTTCTTAGTTTCTATGTTTTAACCTTAAAATTGAAATCTCATAACGTATGAATTTATATTTAGATACAAACTAGATATAGTTATTATATTGAACTATATTTTGTATTATTTAAGCAACCACAATAAAAAAGTGCATTGTAATAGAGAAAAAGATCATGTTTGGATGTGTTTGTTTAATTTGGACTTGTAATAAATAAGCAGTTATTTTTTCAAATTTTGATAAGTTTGAACAAGCCATAAACCAATCCAAAAGGTGATTAAAATGAAAAGTATATAGATTATTTAGAAGCATTCAAGTTAAAAATATGATGATCTTTATCAATAAATGATATAATTTTCATAATATTTTCTTAATAAGTAAATTAAGAGTTACACGTATTAACATATTATATTTGGTCGATGAGAACTCAAATGAGTCATTTGAGTTGCCAGCTCAATGGAATAATCACACACTTTTTAAAGACAACTCAAATTCAAACCTTATTAGAAGTATTTATATAGTCTCAAACGAGATATTGCTAAGAAAACTGAATACTGAAATGAGGTAATTAAGTAACTTTAATTTTATTAAATAAAAATATTGTCCGAAGAGGTATACAAGTACTTACTTGACGAAGTTAATCATAACTAAAACGTCTAATTCAAACTTAGACACTTATATTATTTTACTCATGTGTTTATTAAATAACTCTATTGTTATGGTGACGACAACTAACATCGGTATATTGAATTCTAGACATCTTACATTAATCCTATAACATAAATCACTGTTAGTCAGTCTTACTATAGTATCATCACATGACTCCGTCGTGAAAATAATTATTTAATAGAGTAACAAAAGGCGCAAAGACAATTAACCATTGGCGGAGCATCATAGGGGCCGGGGGGGGAGGGGGACGCTCCCACTATTTTTTTTGTCAGTAGTGTTAAATTTTAGTCCGATAGTGTAACTTTTATATAAATATCGAGTTCGCCCCCGTAAAAAAAATTAATTTCGCCCCCGCCCTCCTTATGAAATAGTTCAAGTTCCGCCACTACAATTAACACGGGTGAGTGGTCGGGATCAAATGAGTTTATATAGTTTAGACAAATTTAGATTGTTGTACTCTTTACATAATAAGGATATAAATTGTTGAGTTATTCTATACGCATTACTTTGTATTTTTTCGTTTGTTGAAACCATATTCGGGATACCGTTGATTAAACAATGAGTTTCAGTCACGGTGGTGGTTTGAGTTTTATCCAAAACCAACATTCGTATTCGTCTTGATGTCTATTCTAATTATCAACACGTATGTTATTTTTTATATCCTTTATGTACAACCTATCGAGATATACGTCCTCACGAGTGAAGTGAAGGACACAACAAAAACGATTACTAATTAGAATTTAAACGGGGCGCGCAAGAAATATTTATTGAGGGGGTCAAAATCTCAAATTATTAAGCGGAACACGTAAATTGATGTTGTGAAAAAGCTACAGGACACTTTTGTACCGATGGATATATTTAGAAAAATTATAACTGGAAATGTTTTAATGAGTTCTTCAACGCATAAAGCCTTTCACGCCCACGCAAAAACAATAAGAATGTTTGGTGTAGAAATCATGAATTTCATCTTCTAGGATATAGCCGTCGGCTACTGCGGGCGGAGGAGGCTTCCTCAACGATGGAAGTGGCTGCAATTCAGGGCTCGGCCGGTACGGTAAGATTTAATCATACTGTGAACCATTTGATGTTTCATTTGTCGATCAGTTGTTGTTCTTGACATATGTTTTTTTATTATTTTTCTACCGAATGATTTGCATCTTTTGAACTATAGTCCTTGGTTCTATTGTTAATTATTGTCTTTCAGTGTTTCTTATGCATTATTTTGTCTTACAAACAAAGCTCATTTAATATATATTATCAACTTTTCTATGTATAACGGTGTTGTACCTTATGCATTGAGGGTTTTCAAAAAAAATTTGATTTTTCACTTTTAACATAAAGTTTTTCATTTTTTACAATTTAACTTCTCAAATTTGATTTTGTTTACTTTTAACCCAAAACTCTTTATCTATTTCAATTTAATCTCACAACGTTTATATTTTTAATTTTGTTCCCCTATACTTTTTATATTTCGTAAATCATCGTGATTCACATTTTTATGTTTCGTTCTAAATTTGTTAAGTTAACACAACACAATGTGCATGCGTGATTTAACATTTTTACGTCTATTTTCCCATTTTGAATGGTTCATCAAAAACGGGAATCTTAGATCGACTTAGTTATATTTTTCTATGTTTTATGTTTTGGTCTAAGTTTTTCGTATTAATACAACGCAACTTTAGTGTTGGTGTGTTAGCGGGGGTGTGACATTGGTGTTATGTGACGCGGTTTACACCTCCGCCGTAACGCGAAAAGTTAATTCTAGTATTAATTAATTTTAACAATTATCTTTTAAAGATGAAAGATGTCTAAGTTACAATTCCTACACTGAAATTCCAAAAGAATACTTATAGAATCCAAAACTTTCACTTTGCGTCTAGATTTATAATTTGGATATCATATATCACTTTAAATTCCATCAGGAGGGTACAAGATGAGTTTGCATGTGTATGGTTTAAGGGGGGGCCTTGTTTTTATAATAAATCATTAGTTTTATGTATTCTACTTAGATCTTTCTATTTATATTTTGTGTGATAATTATTACATTTACTTTAATAGTGATTGCAAATCGTTTCTTCGACTTAATAAACTCTTTTAGCCGGAATGTAAGATAACTTTTCCTTCGTTATTTCACATGTTAAAATTCACCGGTGATTGAATAGTGGTAATAATAATACTTCAATAGTAATTGTTTAATAATTAAAATTCTATATTTTATTGACCGCGACTAATTAACCGTCTTCAACTACGAAAGTTTTTCTATTTATATTTTAATAATTATTACATTATTTTAATATTAAACTGATAATCTTTTCTTCGACTTGATAACTCTTTTAGCCGGAAGGTATGATAACGTTTCCTTCGTTTATTTCATATATATTAATTATATAATTCACCGGTGATTGAATAGTAGTAATAAAAAAATGTAATAGTAATTGTTTAATAATTAAAATTCTATATTTATTGACGGCGACTAGTTAAACCGTCTTCTAACTTTTTTTGAACGACAGGTTAACCGTCATCAACTACTAAAGTTTTTCTATTTTATATTTAATAATTATGAGGTAAAATTCTACATTTTATTGTTATTATATTTTATAGATATGTAAGAAGAGATTCATAAGAAAAGTCACAAAGGAGAAAACGTCAAAGAAAAAGCTACGAAGTAGAAAAAAAAAAGTAAAAACAGGCATTGTCAACCAACCATAATTCAAACACACAGACACCACACAAATGAATGTAACATCAAACAATTTCTGAAAGAAAGGAAAGGCTTATGCTCATCTTCGAAAAATTAAAAAAAGAGAGGGAAAATTTTCTAATTGACCCCTCTTCATTCTTTGAGATCATCATCATACTATATTTTATATTTTTAAACAGTTTTTAGATATGAGTAAGTTTAGGGATAAAAGACCTCCAGAATTAATTGCAACATCAACAAAAACGCAACATTATTATGATGATGCTGCCTTAGAAGGTATTTCTCTCCTTTCCCATTACGCGTTTGTTTTAAAAATCACGAGATGCTATAAAACGTTATCCCTGAAAAAGGCACGAGACGAGAGCTTCACGTTCGCGAGGCACTGCTTATGTACAACCAAAAACAGCCTCCTCCATGCCATATTGATAGAGTGAATTGTTGTTTTCTTTCTGTGTTTGATCACATTTGTAATTTTCATCCAAAAATTTTTTTTCTTGTATTTGACTCACCAAAGTTTGAAAAAAGTTGTCATTTTCATCAAAAATATTAGCTCTATTGTTTTAAAATATTAAATATCATCGTTAAAAGGTACTTATGTAAATTTTTATTTTAAAACGAATCCTAATTTATGTTTACATGTTGTTGATAAAAACTTTTACCACGGAATTCATTTTTGTATGAAAATAACAACTTTTTTAAAACTTGGGAAGCCAATATAAAAAAAACTTTTTTGGGATGAAATGACAATATGAACAAACTATAGGAAGGAAAAATGCAATTCACTCATTATATATAAGCTTTTTAATATTAATAAAATAAACCATTCTTAATCAGCCTCCTCGAGGCCATATATTCGACCCACGTGTACACGAAGCGTTGGGTCAAGGGCATGATCGAGGTGTTTTTAGATCGTCTTGTGCCTCAGGCGTGCTTTTTGGAACCAAGGTTTCATCTTTAACATATCATGATGCATCAGGTGTTGCTGCAAATGTGAAGTTGCTATTAAAATTGATTCAAGATCACAAAGATGCATGCAAAACACAAAGAAATGATGGAGGAAGAAGGATGTTAAGGGTGGCAGGAATGATGACCATTATCGATATGGTTCGAACCAGGATACAAAAATGCCAATCGTTTGGGACCAAACGAGCCGATTTTGCAAGGTCGAGTCCTGTTCAAAGCCCGAAGGACAAGCGCTTAAGCGAGTCAATAATGATAGATGACAAGAAAGCCTGAAAAAAGAGCTCAATGCAAACTTGGCTGCACGAAAGAGTCTTGAAATCATGTGCTCGAGTTTGGGTAAAGAGAAGGAGATAATGATGGGCGAGTTGACGATGAAAGCACACGAGTTAGCAGAAATGGAGGAACATATAAACAACCTTAAAGCACAAATGAGACATTGTTGGAAAAGGTGCATGAATGTGCAGAAGTGCATAAAGATGAAGAAAAAGAGAAAGAAACACAAGGAACTATAGAACTTCAAGAACATAACAAGACACTTTCAAAGCAACTTTTGAAGTCATTAGATGAATACAGATCAATGAAAAGGAAGTTAAAAGACGCGGGTGAAGAGAATATCGCGATGCAGACAACAATGGAGGAAATGGGAGTCAAAGTTGGTTGCACTTTAGCTAAGATTCGAAACTACAGACAACATCTCACAACAGAATGTGATGAAATCGTGGATATTGAAGAAGGGATTTCGGAGTTAGAGCATATGTTGAAGTGTTTTGAACTAAATGAGAAAAGAAATGGCAAAAAGAGTGTTGAACATGTTAAAAAACCAAATATGCAGTCATAGAAGATACTGCAAATGCATGTTCAAAAATGGGAGTCAATTGTGAGGTCTGTATAGGAATGATTTGTAGCATGTATACGATTCCATGTAAAGTGTATAAACTCTAAATATCTTTCGATTAATCCACGAATGTCAAAATTATTTCTTGCGAGTTTGACAGAAACTGTGCTGAGTGTATTAGCAACAAGAACTTGTTGTTTGGAACATGTTTCTTTTAATCTTTATGTACAATCAAAAGTCGTCTCTCTCTCATCTCTTTTTACATATTAGTCTTTTAATCAACTAAACCTTCGTAATCTATTCGTCCTTTTGGTCATTTTCACATATTTGCATCCTTTAAACCACATATTTTACACACATTTATTGAGGCGCCGCTCAAAGGTCAAAGCCTCGAGGCACTTTTTTAATCGCCCCATGCTTCATGCGTGCTTTTTTAAAACCAAGCATGTAGCACTGGATCTTGTTTTGGAACTACATACCACCTATTATTCCTGTTTCTTGAATCTTGGTTTTTCGACTTTGTAGTCCTTTTATATGTTGTTGATTGATGGATCCTGTAATACCCAAAAGTTAGACTCCAAAAGGATGATGGGTTCTGGTAGGAGGAAGGGAAAGATTGAGGAGATGCATCGGAAGACATTGTGTAAATAAATAAAAAACATGTTGAGGGGTTATTTTTGTCACGTTTTTAAACCATCGACACTTCTCCCATCTGTTTTGCCATGCTTCAAACCTACATGAACACCCGGGAACCCTCGATTATAGATGCTGATCCTCGATTCCTCTTTAAAACAAAAGCATTTAGAGATCATTGTCGTCATCTAGTAAGAGTCCTTTAAACATAAAGATAGTATGGAAATAGAAAATGTGTATTTAGGGATTTGAATAAAGGAAGCTGAATGATATTTTAAGTTGAAACAAAGGAGACTAAGGTGGTGTTTGTTTTTTGTGAGAAGTACTTCATGATCTATTTTGTCTGCGCCGTGCAGACCACGCGCAGACGTTGAGATCTGCAGACTGTTTGTTTTTTAAAAAACCTTTCATTAAAAAAGGTCTTCCTGAGGTTTGCGTGAAAAAGACATGACACCACCTCTTCAAACATCTTATAACCTCTTCTCACCTTTTAATAATTTCCCCACTTCCCCAAAAATCAACTGCTCTCCTATCTCCCTCAAAAACATCGACCCTCTTCCCCCATCTCCTTCCATCTCACCACTACCGGCCCCCCTCCCCACCGACCGCAGCCAACCACCTCTTTTGTGTGAATCTGAAGCCAAGATCACCGGATTTCTGTAGAGAATTGTGACAATGGAGGTTGAAATGGAGGATGATAGCAGTAGTGGTAATACGGCCGTTGAGTTCACGTTCACGACCCCCTTCCCCTTGCCTGCTCCTCCCCCATCACCACATCGCCACTGCTACTCACCCTGATATTCTTGCTGACGATAATGGAAGCTCTGCTGAGCTCCTCCACACCACCTGTCTCCGGCCACCGCTTCCACCCTTCATCTCCTGCAAACCATCACTTTCTCCCTTCACCACCAAAACATACCATTTCCTCTCAAAAGCTTAAAATCCAACCAAAACCCTTGCTTACGAGTCACCGCTAGCTCTTCTCCAAAATCTGCAACTGAAACCACCGTCGACTCTTTAACAATTCCGTCTCAAATGAAGGTGTGGGTGTATGATGAGTACGGCTGCTGCTCTTAATCCGGTTGATTTCAAGAGAAGGCTTGGGAAGTTTCAGGTGACTGACTCTGCTCTGCCGGTAATGTTTCGATTGAATTTTGTTCGATAAAATTGATTCCATACTCGATTACTTCAAAGTTGTTGATAATTAACCACTTGCTCGTTTATTATCTGTAACAATTGAGTCTATACGTCATTGATTTGTGTGTGATTGTCTCAATTTTGCTAGGTTTTGTCACTGTGTTTTGAGATTGAGCATCTGATTAGGTTTTTGAATCACAGATGATTAGTTTGCATGTTTGATTTGAGGATACTGTATACTGAAAGTTTTTGTAAACAGACTGTTCCAGGGTATGATGTTGCTGGTGTGGTGGTTAATGTTGATAATGTATTTTGTCAGTTTGCAGACGTTAAAAAACAGACAGTTTTCTTGTTGCAGACTGCAGAGGTTTGGTCCACCTCTTCTGCTGCAGATGTGGTCTGCAGACTACAAACATTTTCCTGCAGAAAAAACAAACAGCACCTAAAACTCATCAAAGCTTCAATTTGGATCACACTCAAGTAGTTAGCTGGGTAAATCTTTGATCTAAATACTTATGGTTATTATTGGTTCCAAGAAAGACAAAATATATCTGTAGATTTGTGGATTATTAGACAAGTTCATAAAAAGACTAATAAAATTTGGGTCATCAGATTTAAAAGGTGTTCACGTGTATTTGGTCAATAAGCCAATAAATCAGTTTGTGAAATTTTGATACTAGACCCTTCATTCATAGACATATAAGCATAACTATAAATTTATGGTTGTTTTGAAATATCAAATGGATAACATCTTGAACAGTAGGATAAGATTTGATTAAATATAAAAACTTCAAGGTTATAACTCCCAAGTTTTACTTACAGAGTATTTTGTTTTTATATTTAATATCAATCTAATTTATTCATACAACTAGAATCTTCATTCACGCGTAACTATAAATAATGCTTTCCCGTGTAATAGTTTTGTTCTGTACTAGCGTCTTGCTAGTGGCCTTTGTTATAATAATAATAATGTGCCGTACAAATATATATATATATATATATATATATATATATATATATATATATGTATATATATATGTGTGTGTGTATATATATATATATATATATATATATATATATATATATATATATATATATATATATATAGTCAGGATTATTACAAAATCATTTTTATTTTTAGAACCTAAAGAACGATTGATTTACATAAATATAAGTTAAAGCTGATGATATTTAGTTATTTTACATAGTTTATTGTTAATGTTTGATATACACATATGTAAAATAGATTAAGTATCACCAAACTTAATTACACTTATGTAAATCAATGGTTCTAAAAATAAAAAGTGGTTCTGTAATGATCCTAACCTTATATATATATATATATATATATATATATATATATATATATATAGAGAGAGAGAGAGAGAGAAAGGTTACGGTACAAAGTGTTTTTTTCGTACGAAGCGTACGAAGTTATCACGCAAGAATGAATTTTACAGGTGGAATTATAACGCAAATATAAAAATTAATCACGCAAAAGTGGAATTATTACCCAAGAAGGTCTTCTTGCGTGATAATTTCATCTATGCGTGATAATTCCCCGCGAGTGTAATTCGTTTTGCATAATTATTACTTTGTTCTTGCTTGATTATTATTGTTCTTGCGTGATAATTTCATCCCAAAACTTCGTACGCTTCGCATGAAAAAAAACACTTTGTATAGTAACCGCACCCTATATATATATAATAGTTTTAGTTTTGTGAAGATATTTGTATAGAATTCAAAATCAAGGTGAACGAGTCATTAGAAACTAAGGATATAAATATGTTCTTTGTATTATTGGTTGATCTGTTAAGCATTTACTGTCCGAGAGGTTAAAAGAACAAGTAAACGTCCAAGCACAGGTGCGTTTTTACGATTTAGATCTTTTTTTAAATTGTTTTTGGGGTTGAATACATACTAGTGATGATTACTGAGTTAAATAGATTTTAAAGTCTATTATTCTTATTAATTGTATGTTGATTAATCATTAAGCATGAATGCTCAGGAAAATATACATATAATCGGTACATATTATATTTGGCTGGATTCGAAGCGTTCAATGTGTTTATTAGTGAACTCTCACTCAAATGTGTTATATACGTCAACGAAGGTTCTCTTGGTAGTAAAACCATTGAATCAGATATACATCGTGTGAAGAATTTTGTGTCTATATTATGAACTTACTGTAACCTTTCGTGTTTTCGTTAATTAATAGTTAACCCTGTTATGTTCTTGTAAGGACCATTTATGTCATTTAAGAAACTATATGGGTTGTTTATGAATGTTTCTTTTATTGAGCATTAATTCTTTAATTTGAGAGTTAATAATTTGTTTTTACTATAATAAACATAATAATAATAATAGTAATTATAACTTTTGTAATTTATAAAACTTAACATTAAGTTATAATAACAAAATAATAATAATAGTCAAAATAAAATAATAAAAATAATAATAATAATAATAATAGAAATAATAATTTATAAAAGTTAAATAATTAACAAGTTTAAAATGTTTAAAACTTAAAGTTTAATTAAGCTAGGGGGCTTTTAAGACAATTTACAAACTTAAAATAGAAGTTTGTACATAAAATATTAAGTTGAAAACGCAGGGACTAAAGCTGTAAATATTCAAAACCCAAACCCCCTCCCCTCTTTTCCCCGTGATTCCGACGACAAACCACCGGCCACCCTCCGGCCGACTCCGGCAAGGTTTAAAACCCCAGAATTCTTCGGATTTCAACCCAAAAACCGTTCCAAATCGATTCGTGAACACGTTTCGAACTTGAACACGCACCTTAATTGCGTTTAAACGCCGGTTACAAACCCAATCGGTTTGAATAACCGAAGCCTTTAATCATAGAACCGTTTGATCATTAAAACTCAATAATAATCAAATTAAATGGATCATAATCGAACGTTTAACTAATCCTAAGTTACTATCAAACTTAATTCCATCAGAATCACTCCTGAACACCTCAAATAAACCTCTCGTTCATCGCGACCTGCTACGCTAGTGTTCATCATCATTCTGTCAAATTTAACTGAAATTGGTAGAGGGCTTTTGATCATTGTGACCATTGGAAGCTTCCGGTGCAACGAATTTGGATAATATCAACGATTGCAACCTGAATCACTTTCACCACAGTCGCGACTTGTTCTTCATACGTGCACATCGGTTTCGTTTCAATTCAGGTAAATAAAACATAAACATATACTCGAATTTACATGGGGAATCAAAGCCCCATGTTCATTTCAGTAATCGTTATCGTTTTGATGATCAATTTGATCCTAAATCATTCTAGGGTTCTTATGATTTGGGATTCTAGTAATTAATACTTTTAAGAATTTAAAACCATTTTCTGGCAGACATAGGCTACCCAGCTTACTGGTTAAGAGTGTGTCACCCCTTCCTTGAGGTCCCGGGTTCGAACCCGGGCACCCTCAACCTATTTTTTTAGATGTTTTCTGCAATTATTTTTAATTACAGAAATTTTTAATTATTATAAAAATCATTTTTGTAAACTTTAATTAATTTAAAAGTGACCAAATTATTTTCTGCAACTTTTTTTAATTAAATACTTATATAACCTTTTAATAAAACAATATAACAAAAACTATTTTTAGTTAATTCTTAAAAAAATGGATTTAAAATGATAGTTTAAATTAATAAATTATTATTGGTCCAAACGTTACTGTTAGTTTAATCGTGTAATTTTAAATAATTATAGAAACTATTTACATTTTATATTTAATTTTACCCGTTATTATAAATACTTTAATTTCGTTAAATTATCTAAATGGTATAATACTTTCTGTTGAAATAAAATATAATTGATTCCATTATTAAATTCCATCTATATCAAAAACCCCAAAATCTCTATTGAAATCCTAGTTCACGTCTAATCGTTAATCTTGTTGTTAAACTTAATCTTGAAATATATACGTTTAGGTATCTTGTAAAAAAATCGTTGGAGGACCATTTACATTACTTGATATTACCTTTAACACCAACTTATATCATATGAGTTTTCATGTCCCTCTTTCACTTTATTTCACATTTTTTTGGGTGAGACATGTTAACTTTATAAACTTGCACTTGTAAACATCTTGATACTTGTAAATGCACATGCAATTCATCTTTACTTTTGTCATGGTTATTTGTAATATTGTGAGCTTATATGATGAACGTTATGTGTTGACAATCATTAACTATTGGTAGCCTGGCGACGTCATAGATCTATGGGCCTGAAAAGCCTATTTGGTGCTAAAGCCGAGGTATTGCCGACTCCTAGTGTCGTATTCTTGAGCACTATGGGAACCAAGTACACTTAGCTAATCGTTTAATCTTGTAAACTTGTAACCTGTCAAGGTTCTATAAACTTGCTTTATTCGTAACCATTGACATGAATTGCTACTTGTAAATTTTTATAAATATATGTAAGCCTAACCCATGGAAACTCACCAACTTTCAAAGTTGACCCTTTATTTTTAACATGTTTCAGGAAATGCACAAGGTTGATGATTATCTATTGAAGCATGCTTACACTTAGGATTTGGACCTAGGAAAAAAAATGAATAAATAATATGTCTTGAAACTTGAAAGTTGATCATTGTTTACTTTATTTCATTGAGACATTTGGATGTAATGTTTATTTCAACTTATGAATAATTATATTTACAATTTATGGTAGTGTTATGTGGCTGTGAACAATCTTAACCCTCACATCTCGACGTTTCCGCCGTTAAGGTTGGGGTGTGACAGATTGGTATCAGAGCCCATAACTATAGGGATTTAGGTTATTAGAAATGGTGACCTAGACTATAGTTGATGCATGAACCTCATAGGAAAAATTTTATGATCTTATAATATATTTTGTTGCATGCTACATAATGCTACTTGTTTAGGAGGGCCTCTTAATGTGCAACTTGATGCCTTTAGTTAGGATTGCCTTATAATTGAGAAACTTGGTTGCCTTGTCTCCCCTAAAACTTATTCTTAATCCTTTATTCTCTCGACGATAAAATCTCTTAAACTTATTCTCGACGACAAGTGGGAACGTAAGCTTTATATCGAAAGGTTCAAATCTTTAGACTTTATGTCTAATCTATGAAAATCTCATCAAGGTTTTAATTCCATGAACCTAAAGAAATATTGTGTGACACATAGACACCTGTATTCTGGATTTCCTGGCAAAAAGCCTTCGGGCTAAGGTAAGCATTTCGCATAAATCCCGTGGGACTAGTTATGCTTACCTGGGGATTTCTGGGATGAGTGATAAACTATGGTCAATATACACAAGTTTCTAAGGCAATTGGAGTTAACTCACCTTGACGTGTCAACATTTCCAAATGGTAATGCGTTACCAAATGGAATCAGTCCATGTGTGTTTTACAAGTCTTGAAAAATCTTTGTTTGATTTTTTATTTTCTACCTCCAAATTTCTGTGACTAACTTATTTTGTATCCATCATGTCTCGTCATCATGGAAAGTGTGGTAGCTCCGACCGCAAATTAGCCGCCATGATTGCCCTTCAAATGGCTGCAGTCATTCCGACCATGGTTGCCGAACTAAGTAGCACCTTGATGACCAACGCTAGAAACAACACTAATGACAATGGGCAAGGAGAGAATAGTTCAAATCAAGGAAGAAACAACCAAACCTGCACGTTTAAGCACTTAACTCATGCAAACCCACTAGCTTTAGTGGGAAGGAAGGAGCCACTGGACTTCTCGAGTGGTTTGAAAGCATGGAGAACACCTTCATCAACTGTGAGTGTCCCGAGGCACTCAAAGTCCGTTATGCCACAAGTGTTCTTCAACAAAGAGCACTTACGTGGTGGAATAGTGAGAAGAGGAATCGTGGTACTGATGCTGTGTTGGCACTAACTTGGGAAGAATTCAAGAACATTGCCATCCAAAAGTTCTGCCCGAGAAGTGAGCTGCAAAAGCTGGAGGAGGAGTTTTGGAATCTTAAGCAAGATGGTGGAGATCATTTGGCCTATTCAACTAGGCATCACGAGTTGAGCATCCTGTTGCCTCACATGATTGACACTGTTCCTAGGAACATTAAGAAGTTCATCAAGGGGTGCCACCTCAAATCCAAGATGCCGTGGTGGGAAGTAGACCCACAACTTTAGAAGATGCCATTACCATCACCGCTCAACTTACTGAAAACCATATTCGAGCGGGCACCTTGTCTGTCAAAGGGGCTAAAAAGACTGAAAAGGCGGTCCCTGAAGCAGCTAAGGAGAGTAAGAATGAACTGTCTTACAACAACAAGAAACGAAAGTTCACACCGGCGTGTAATTTCGCTGTGGCTACACCCAAGGTACCTCAAAGACAACCCGCTCCTGTTGTACCAACACCTGCTGCTAGGGCCTATGCTGGTCCTCTACCCTTGTGTAATGACTGTAGGTATCATCATGGGGTAATACCCCGTGCCACATCTGTACACTGTGCGGTAAGTATGGACACTTGGTGGCTACTTGTCACCGTGCACCAAACAATGCCGCGTTAGTTGCTAATCGTGCTTGCTACAACTGTGGGGAACCTAGTCATTTTCGCCCACAATGCCCTCGTCTTGCGGGTAACGTACCACAAGCCCAGGACGTGCCTTCAACATCAATGCAAACCAAGCACAAGCAAACAACGATGTGGTGAACGGTATATCAAATCCAACCCCAACTTTATGATCTAAGTTCTTTTGTTGCTTTACCTGTATCGTTAAACGCCTTTAAAACTGAACAGGTATGTTTCTTATTAATAATTCTTATGCCTACGTCCTGTTTGACTCTGGAGCCGATAAGAGTTTTGTCTCGTTAGAATTTAAGCCTATACTTGCTAAGCCACATACGAAATTAGAAAGACCGCTTACTGTCGAAGTCGCCGATGGAGAACCCATCACTGTTGATGTCGTTATTCGTGATTGCATTTTGAGCCTAAACGAGCATGATTTCTTTATCGATCTTATTCCTATGAAACTTGGAAGCTTTGACGTTATCATTGGCATGGATTGGCTAGCCAAACATCATGCGGAAATTATTGTTTCGAGAAGTTCGTTCGAATTCCTTTACCCTCGGGGGATACATTGAAGGTGTTCAGTGAAAAATCCTCTAAAGGACTCAAACTCATGTCGTGTACTCAAGCCCGAAAATGCCTAAGCAAGAATTACATAGCTTTCTTGGCTTACGTGGTCAACACGAAAGTCAAAGGGAACGATCTTAAGGATGTCCCGATTGTACGAGACTTTCCTGAAGTGTTTCCCGATGACCTTAGCGGTTTACCTCCCGTGCGTGAAGTCGAGTTTAAGATCGATTTAATTCCGGGAGCGAACCCTGTGGCTAAGTCACCATATCGACTTGCACCGTCGGAAATGCAAGAGCTAGCTAGTCAACTCCAAGAACTGTCCGACAAGGGCTTTATCCGTCTTAGCTTATCGCCTTGGGGTGCCCCTGTTCTGTTCGTGAAGAAAAAAGATGGATCATTTCGTATGTGCATCGATTATCGTGAGCTTAACAAACTTACCATCAAGAACCGCTACCCTCTTCCTCGCATCGATGATCTTTTTGACCAACTTCAAGGAGCTGCTATTTTCTCAAAGATTGACTTACGTTCTGGCTATCATCAATTACGGGTTCATGATGATGATATCCCAAAAACTGCGTTCCGGACTCGATATGGACACTATGAGTTCAGGTTATGCCCTTTGGTTTAACGAATGCTCCTGCTGTCTTTATGGATCTCATGAATCGAGTATGCAAGCCGTATCTAGACAAGTTCGTGATTGTCTTTATTGACGACATACTTATCTATTTCAAGTCCAAAACCGATCACGAACATCACTTGCGACAAGTTCATGAGCTATTGAAGAAAGAACAACTATACGCAAAGTTCTCAAAGTGCGAATTTTGGCTTGAGGAGGTCCAATTTCTGGGACACGTGGTGAATAGTCAAGGAATTCACGTTGACCCTGCGAAGGTGGAAGCTGTGAAAAATTGGTGTGTTCCCACAACTCCAACCGAAGTTCGTTCTTTCCTTGGTCTTGCTGGCTATTATCGACGTTTCATTGCCAACTTCTCTCGAATCGCGAAGCCGCTTACTTCCTTGACCCAAAAGAATAAACCATTCGAGTGGGGGTCTGAACAAGAGGAAGCCTTTGAAGCCTTAAAGCACAAGTTGTGTAATGCTCCTATCTTGACCCTTCCCGATGGAAACGATGATTTCACCGTATATTGTGATGCATCTAAACAAGGCCTTGGTTGTGTTCTCATGCAACGAGGAAAGGTCATAGCATATGCATCGAGACAAATTGAAGGTCCATGAGGTGAATTATACGACACATGATCTTGAACTTGGTGCTGTGGTTTTTGCCTTAAAGATTTGGAGGCATTACCTTTATGGGACGCCATGTATAGTCTACACCGATCACAAAAGCCTACAACACGTCTTCAATCAAAAGGATCTCAACATGAGACAATGACGTTGGGTTGAGTTGATTAGTGATTATGATTGTGACATTCGTTACCACCCTGGAAAGGCAAATGTCGTAGCCGATGCACTAAGTCGTAAGATTCATAATAAGATGGTCTCGTTTCAAGAAATTCGCGATCGACGACAATGGTTTGATACCTTGGGAGAATTTGATACTGAGATTCGTCTGATGTTAACGAGACTACGGTGTTGCTGCAAAATTTGAGGATTGAGAATGACATCGAGACTTGTATCATGGAGGCTCAACAAACGGTTCAAGAAGGAGGAAAATAGGAGAGGAATTGGAGTACAACCTTCGAGCTCAACTAGAAACGAAACCCAATGGTGATGTATTTCTTGAATCGAATTTGGGTTCCAAACCGTGATAATCTTCGTACCTTTATCATGAATGAAGCTCATCAAACTCGTTACTCAATTCATCCTGGTTCCGATAAGATGTATATGGATCTGCGTGGTCAATACTGGTGGCCTGGAATGAAGAAAGACATAGCAACTTATGTAGCTAAGTGTCTTACGTGTACGAAGGTTAAAGCTGAACATTAACGTCCTAGTGGATTGCTTGAACAACCCGAGATCCCCATGTGGAAATGGGAACACATATCCATGGACTTCATAACCAAACTACCTCGCACCTCTCGTGGTCATGATAGCATATGGGTGATCGTTGACCGATTGACCAAGTCGGCACATTTCATACCCATACGTGACACTTACAAAACGTCAAGGTTAGCTCGTATATACATTGATGAGATTGTGAGTCATCATGGCGTACCTTTGCATATCATATCCGACCGAGACGCTCGTTTCACTTCGCACTTTTGGTCGTCTATGCAAGAACTTTTGGGTACTCAACTGGATTTAAGCACGGCTTACCATCCTCAAACGGACGGTCAAACCGAGCGAACCATTCAAACCCTAGAGGATTTGCTACGTCTTTGTGTCCTTGACTTTGGTGGTGACTGGGATACGCATTTACCTCTCGCGGAATTTTCATATAATAATAGTTACCACTCGAGTATCAAGATGGCACCTTTCGAAGCGCTTTATGGTCGTAAATGTCGTTCCCCGATCTGCTGGACTGACATTGGTGAAAACTTCATCACTGGTCCTGAGCTCATACAAGAAACAACCGATAAAGTCTCCATGATTCGCAGGAACCTTGAAGTGGCTAGAAGTCGACAAAAGAGTTATGCCGATAAATGACGCAAGCCGTTGGAATTCCAAGTTGGGGATATGGTTCTTCTTAAAGTCTCACCATGGAAGGGAGTCGTTCGCTTTGGGAAGAAGGGAAAATTAGCTCCACGATTTGTAGGACCTTTCAAGATCCTGAAAAGAATTGGGAAAGTGGCTTATAAACTGGAACTACCTTCCGATCTTAGCGGGGTTCATCCTGTTTTCCATGTCTCAAATTTGAAAAATGTTTGGCTGATGAAAATCTGCATGTCCCATTAGATGACATCCAGATCAACGAGTCATTACATTTTGTTGAGAAACCCGTTGAAGTCATGGACCGCATTATGAAGAAGACTAGGACCACTACTACCCCAATCGTCAAGGTTTGTTGGGAGAATAAGCGTGGACCTGAGTTTATTTGGGAGCGTGAGGAGCATATGAAGAAGAGATACCCGTATTTGTTCGTTTAGTTCATTCTTAATTTCGGGACGAAATTTTTAAAAGTTGGGGAGACTGTAACCTTTCGTGTTTTCGTTAATTAATAGTTAACCCTGTTATGTTCTTGTAAGGACCATTTATGTCATTTAAGAAACTATATGGGTTATTTATGAATGTTTCTTTTAATGAGCATTAATTCTTTAATTTAAGAGTTAACAATTTGTTTTTTCTATAATAAACATAATAATTATAATAATAGTAATTATAACTTTTGTAATTTATAAACTTAACATTAAGTTATAATAACAAAATAATAATAATAGTCAAAATAAAATAATAATAATAATAGAAATAATAATTTATAAAAGTTAAATAATTAACAAGTTTAAAATGTTTAAAACTTAAAGTTTAATTAAGTTAGGGGGCCTTTAAGACAATTTGCAAACTTAAAATAGAAGTTTTGTACATAAAATATTAAGTTGAAAACCGCAAGGACTAAAGCTGTAAATATTCAAGACCCAAACCCCCTCCCCTCTTTTCCCCCGTGATTCCGGTGGCCAACCACCGGCCACCCTCCGGCCGACTCCGGCAAGGTTTAAACCCCAGAATTCTTCGGATTTCAACCCAAAACCGTTCCAAATCGATTCGTGAACACGTTTCGAACTTGAACACGCACCTTAATTGCGTTTAAACGCTGGTTACGAACCCAATCGGTTTGAATAACCGAAGCCTTTAATCATAGAACCGTTTGATCATTAAAACTCAATAATAATCAAATTAAATGGATCATAATCGAACGTTTAACTAATCCTAAGTTACTATTAAACTTAATTCCATCAGAATCACTCCTGGACACCTCAAATAAACCTCTCGTTCATCGCGACCTGCTACGCTAATGTTCATCATCATTCTGTCAAATTTAACTGAAATTGGTAGAGGGCTTTTGATCATTGTGACCATTGGAAGCTTCCGGTGCAACGAATTTGGATAATATCAACGATTGCAACCTGAATCACTTTCACCACAGTCGCGACTTGTTCTTCATACGTGCACATCGGTTTCGTTTCAATTCGGGTAAATAAAACATATACATATACTCGAATTTACATGGGGAATCAAAGCCCCATGTTCATTTCAGTAATCGTTATCGTTTTGATGATCAATTTGGTCCTAAATCATTCTAGGGTTCTTATGATTTGGGGATTCTAGTAATTAATACTTTTAAGAATTTAAAACCATTTTCTAGCAGACATAGGCTACCCAGCTTACTGGTTAAGAGTGTGTCACCCCTTCCTTGAGGTCCCGGGTTTGAACCCGGGCACCCTCAACCTATTTTTTAGGGGTTTTCTGCAATTATTTTTAATTACAGAAATTTTTAATTATTATAAAAATCATTTTTGTAAACTTTAATTAATTTAAAAGTGACCAAATTATTTTCTGCAATTTTTTTTAATTAAATACTTATATAATCTTTTAATAAAACAATATAACAAAAACTATTTTTAGTTAATTCTTAAAAAAATGGATTTAAAATGATAGTTTAAATTAATAAATTATTATTGGTCCAAACGTTACTGTTAGTTTAATCGTGTAATTTTAAATAATTATAGAAATTATTTACACTTTATATTTAATTTTACCCGTTATTATAAATACTTTAATTTCGTTAAATTATCTAAATGGTATAATACTTTCTGTTGAAATAAAATATAATTGATTCCATTATTAAATTCCATCTATATCAAAAACCCCAAAATCTCTATTGAAACCCTAGTTCACGTCTAATCGTTAATCTTGTTGTTAAACTTAATCTTGGAATATATACGTTTAGGTATCTTGTAAAAAAAATCGTTGGAGGACCATTTACATTACTTGATATTACATTTAACACCAACTTATATCATGTGAGTTTTCATGTCCATCTTTCACTTTATTTCACACTTTTTGGGGTGAGACATGTTAACTTTATAAACTTGCACTTGTAAACATCTTGGTACTTGTAAATGCACAAGCAATTCATCTTTACTTTTTGTCATGGTTATTTGTAATATTGTGAGCTTTATATGATGAACGTTATGTGTTGACAATCATTAACTATTGGTAGCCTGGCGACGTCATAGATCTATGGGCCTGACAAGCCTATTTGGTGCTAAAGCCGATGTATTGCCGGCTCCTAGTGTCGTATTCTTGAGCACTATGGGAACCAAGTACACTTAGCTAATCGTTTAATCTTGTAAACTTGTAACCTGTCAAGGTTTGATTGTAGTTATATGTTATCTATAAACTTGCTTTATTCGTAACCATTGACATGAATTGCTACTTGTACATTTTTATAAATATATGTAAGCCTAACCCATGGAAACTCACCAACTTTCAAAGTTGACCCTTTATTTTTAACATGTTTCAGGAAATGCACAAGGTTGATGATTATCTATTGAAACATGCTTACACTTAGGATTTGGACCTAGGAAAAAAATGAATAAATAATGTCTTGAAACTTGAAAGTTGATCATTGTTTACTTTATTTCGTTGAGACATTTGGATGTAATGTTTATTTCAACTTATGAATAATTATATTTACAATTTATGGTAGTGTTATGTGGCTGTGAACAATCTTAACCCTCACATATCGACTTTTCCGCCGTTAAGGTTGGGGTGTGACAGTTACTGGCTTTATGCTGACGTATATTTTGAGCATGTATTTCAGGATACCCGTAGACACCCGACTCTCTAAATTACTTGGTGGTAGTAGAGAAAAATATGAATAATTTTGAAATCTTTGCTGATCATAATATTTTGAGAAGTTTGAAGATGGTTTAGAAGACTTATCATAAAGATTAGATTTTAATTTATCTTAAAGTTTATCTTTCTACTAAGTAAATTTAGTCTTACTCTGTATAGTAAAATGGATTCTATCAATACTTTTTTGTAAGTTTTCCGCTGTAAGTCTGTGTCAATCGGTCACCTTATGTCCCGTTTAGATGGGGTGTGACAGTTGCACCGTTACAAGCATTTCACTGTCGAACACATTGCCATCCTGCAAGGATGAGTAGTGCCTCAAAGCACACCGAGAACAACTATCATATTCATGCTAATAACTTAAATCATTTGACTAAGTTAAATGCATGCTGATGAATGATGAAGTCACTAAAACTTTATAGCAAAGATACACAATTTCATTAATAATTAAACAATCTTTATTATAGTTTTGACACTATGATTGATTGATAATGAGTATGATCATAAGAATCCTTGATTTTACCAACATCCTCTTCATTTCTCAACCATAAATCGTTTGTCAAAAATATAATAAAGTTTTAGGGGTTACTTACGTATTTATGTTTATGTGTATATAAATAACCAAATACACCAAACAGATATTTAAATCAACCCTTTTCATTTATGGTTTGGTTATGGATTATATACGTATGAAAAAATTGCAGATGCTCACTAAAGTATTGATATGAGGAGTAAGAAGAACCTCGGGAATTACTGAAAAGACCGAGTTCAAGAATAGTAAGGGATATGTGCTAAAACAAATTTTATAAATAAAAGATGTATAAATACATTGTAGCACAAGATGGAACAACACTCTGCATTGGTAGAGCGGCCTCTTTTATAGTTCAACAGGTAGTTGAATGTGGGTTCGAGGCTGTCATACTTTTTGCGGATCTGTTCGTGCTCACGGACGCAATGAATGTCAAACATTGATTCTTTTACCTTCTTAATAACAATCTAATTTATTCATACATCTATCGCATTATTTTTCATAGGATTTGAACCATTTACCTCTCGAGTATACACCATTTTTAACGCTTGGGAAATGCTTAGCCAAAACGTTCTGATGTCGATACTATTAATTATTAGACAATATCTCAAATGATGTTTAATGATTCGTTTAGTTAAAAAGTCAACAATCGGATGACCACACCATAAAGTCAAAGCCGACTCCCTTAAGTGCTTTTAGGTTTTTAAAATAAACTCTAAACTACACCTATTTATTACGTATATCTGTTAATTTTATAGTAGATTAATGACATTGGTAATCACCTTCATAAGGATGGATGGAACACCTTCGGGCTCGTGATTAGGTTCATTGGGTAGATTGGTCGGGTACATCGTTTCTTGTGTATCCTCTTTCGATGGAGCCGCTATAAATTTTTTGTTTGATATAACAAAATCTAAACATTTTTTAAACCTAAGAATTTCATTATCTCTTCTATTATACTCGCATATACTCTACTTAAATTTCAAAATTTAATTTCACATCAAATGGATTCAAGCAAGAAACAAGCTGCAACCCAAAAACCAACCCGATCGAACTCCGGTTCTAGCAAAAAAAAAATACCCACAACCACAATACTACCGATCCAATCATTACGAACATGCTTACTCAATACGCCCCGGGACATTTCTCCTATTAGTTTGTATTTTTCTTTAAAGTAAATTACTATTTGTATCCCTGACGTTTGTCCAATTTAACTATTTGCATCCCTATAGTTTTAAAGTCTCGATATGCATACTTGACATTTATAAATTTAACCATTTGCATCACTAATATTTTTCTTATGTAACTATTTGATTTTTAATGAGTAACGGTGTTAATCAAGTTTGTTAACAGACCCCATATCATTTGTCTTTTCTAAGAGTATTTTTGTCATTTTATTTTAATTCTATTTTTTATTATTTCATCCATTCACATTTACCATCAACTTATCATCATTCACCATCATCATCTGAACCATCACCACCACCCCCAACCACACCCAGCGGCCCGACCATCACCGCCAATCCCCACCGCCACCAAACCTTCACCATTCTTTGACAATGGGCAGATCTGACTTCCAACCATTCACGAATGTAATCTTTGGAAGAAAGCTCACCACTACCATCTTGCTTCCACCACCAATCTTTCCCCCATTGTTTCTTACAAGCTTTATGATCATCAGAAGCATTATGAGTATAATAATTCGATTTTGTAACTGTAATATGATTTTATCGAAATTGTGACCTAAATCATCATCATAAGATCCTTTCCTTTTTAATTCGTTAACCCTAACCCTAACCCTAACCCTAGCCCTTTCAGATGACTACTAACCACCTTACTGTTGATCAGTGTAAAAAAAAGGAAGAAGAAGCTTGTAAAGCAAGAGCGAAATCAATCTCAATAGGAATGTTACTCTCGATAGCCGGCGACTCTCTAGTGGCTCCTCCGGCGAGAGTTCCCAGTAGATCCTGACTGAACAAATCAACACCGAACTCCTCTGGTTCAACCTTGATAATCTGAAATCATAAAGTATTGGCGTTGGGAAGTTGGAGGGAAACATAATGACAGGTGGAATGCAGTGGTGGTGGCGGTGGTGGTGGTGATCTGGCGGTGGAGACGATGATGGTCAGGTTATATGGCGAGTGACAGTGGTGGTGGTTGTGATCCGGCGGTGACGGTGGCTGTGGACTACCGGGAAAGAAAGAGAGAGAGAGAGAGAGATGGTAGGTGGAGGTAAGGTTGTTGATGATGATGATGATAGTCACGTTAAATATGAAGGTGGGTTTTAATAAAGTGGGGATTAAGGGTGTTTTTGTCAATTTACAAAAAACTAACGGTCAAATCTAACTGCGTCAGGGTTAGAACTCAAATGAAAATAAAAATAAAACATTAGAGGACAAATCGAGGCTTTGAAACTATAAGGATACTAACAATTAAAATAAAAAAACTTTTGCGAAGGGGTGTGTTTTGAAAATCCATCTCGGCCTATACTCCCGTAAACTTCTGCACAAACCCTAGTTCCACCATGGAAGATCTGCATCATGTGGAGTTGCTTTCAAGTTTCAAGCTAACCTCGAATCTATCAACCGGCATTAATCTGTGTAAACCCTAGGTAATCATGATCTCTTACTACATGTATAATACGTACGAGTTTTCTGATTGATGCTTGACACTTAAGTGTTAATTAGATTGCTGAATTTGATTACAACCGTTATAGTTTTCCGTCAAAAGGATCAATTGCGGTATGCTATGTTGTTAGCGCTGACGATTTGAAGATAACATTAACAAAAGTATACAATTAGGGTTGAATCTATGAAATTAGTATTTCCGATAGGTGTTTGGAGAAGGGATAGTTAATTTGTTACCCTGTAGCGTTTATAGCTAAATTTTGGGTATGAGGTGCTAGAAGCCTAAAAGAGTTACAAAGGGTTTTTATATGAATACATTGCGCCTCAAGTACATAAAGCGATGCCATTTTACGCCTTAGCCTGGAACCCTACCGCCTCAGTGCGCCTCATGCTTTTTAAAACCATGGTTTCTGAGTGAGCTGGATTTTCAAACATTCGGCCTATCACACAATGCTTTGGTTCATGTATCTTGATGCAATCTTGTTCACATTTCACTCCTCAAAAGTAACATCAGATACATATAATTTTTGTTAGAATTCAAACCTTTTAGAAATACATATTCTCATGATTTCTTGTAGTTACTTAAAAACATCAAATTGTCAATCTGTTATATACGCGAAAGTATGACCTGGTAGTATTTTGGCTTGCTTAATAAAAGCTTGAAACCTGATCTCTGTATTATTATTTCAAGTCCAAATATGCAGTCTAACAGTGCATTCAGATTCTAGTTTTGTTTTGGAAACTCAAGTCATCCTCTGCTGTAATTTAGACACTAGGTTCTAGTGTTGGAATTCTAGGCCGACTCCCTGGAGTTAACTATTGCAATCGTTAACAGATCATACAATTACGCAAACTTCATTCAGTTTCTGTCTTTATCTCCTTGTCATTGGTCAGATAGGGCTTGTTTGTTTTGAGTAAATGGGTTCAGGTTGAAATGGCTCAGTTTTAGAGCTATGAAAATGGGTCGGGTTGACGTTTTTCCGTCCATTAAAAAAACAATAGTAGTTAATTCATCAAACATGATTACAAAAAGAAGATTATTACATACATAATCTGAATCTGACTTTAATTGGTTAGTTGGTGGTTTGCTCTAAATTTAGATTTTGGCCAACTTTCAAGTGTTAGCCCATTTCATGCCTTATCCTTTTAGTTACGTTTTTGCTTTAACCCGTTTGAGATTAAACACAGCCCAAATGGACCAATTCGTAAGTAAATGGGTCGAGATTGCCATCTCTAGTTTTCTTAGCACATGACACAAAAGCTGTGCATGATCTCTGGTTGAGTTCACATGCTAAATGTTGCATGTAGAAGAAAACTAAACTCTTAACTGCTAAATATATTAGCACCAAACAGGCAAGCACACTAGTTTAGACCACCACACAAAAAAATAAATAAATACTGCAATAAATTAACGTGATTAAAGATTTGACCTGAAGTGTTTTCAACTGGTTCTGATGGTTATCCTGCTTGCCTGTGATTCATGTTCTATTCACTGTATCAGAACCTCACGACTCGAGGCTTTGTCCTGAGGCTTAAATCAGTGATACAACAATCTTTCGAGTTTCCATAAAATCTCAAAGACATCAGTTGACTTGCAAGATGTTTATGAAGGGAATTACTCAAACATGTTTAGCACATTAGATTAAAACCATGAATGCATCACATCACGATTCTATTTATGATCAAATAGCATTATGTTTCCTCAAGGTTTTCAACTTTTAGTTATAATTTTATTTGCTTGATCCATGATATGAGAACGATGGGTACCTCGGTTATGGTTGCAACATAGAAGACTTGATTTTGTGTTTAGTTTTGAATTACCATTTTTGTTCTTACTAAAAGAACTTCAAATTATGCATATTTTCAAGCTGAAGGATCGAGCTATGGTTAAGACGGAGCTTCATGATTTGGAAGTCAAGTTATGCATATTTTTGAGCTGAGGATTGAACGTTGGGTAGGATCGAGCTTCACCATGCATTTGGAACTCCAAATTGTGCCTATATACGAGCTGACGGGTTGGTCCTTAGGTAGGAACGAGTTTCACAATGCTATTTGGAACTCAATATATGCCTCAAGTTGGGGATTGAGCATTGTAAGACCAAGTCTCACTATTTGGAACTCAAGTTACGCCAGAGATCAAACCTGGCAGGTCAGACTGAGTCACTATGTGATTTGGAACTCAAATTATGCCTATATTTGACCCGAGGGATTGAGCCTCGGGAGGACAGAGCTTAACCACATGATTTTAAATATGGGGCTTGGCGTCTATTAATTAGGGTTGTTCACAAGCCGAACTAAGCCAAGCTAAGGCAAGCTATAACTTGGCTCGAATTTAAATCGAGCAAGCTTTTCTCGGTTTGGATTATAAACCGAACAGGAAATCTGAGCTCGAGTTAAGCATGTTTTTTAACCGAGTTGGCTCGGCTAGGCTCGTTTTTAACCAAGCTGGCTCAGCTTGTTTTGGTTCGGTTTTAATTTCATAAGCACATAACTCATAACCGGTTTATATTAAGTTTCACAAAATATAAAATAATTTAAATAAATTAAGTTCAACTTCAACAAAATATAAGCGACTTCATCATCATCTAAACTGAACGAACCAAACCCATAACATTATATAACATCTAGTAGTTTGTTTATAGTATAGTTAATCGAAAGTATGCTTGAATAAAACCAAACTGAACGAGCCTTTTCTCTATTCTCTTTACCATTGTGCAAGGGTAAAAAAATAGGATGTTACATGTGGGAAGGCGTTCCCTTAAAACTAGAAAGAAATATAAAAATGGTAAGAACGGTGAGTTGGTTTAATATACGAGGAAAGTAGAACTTAATGCTAGAAACTTGCATTTACATATATTTGCTCCTTGGATAGAAAACCAAATCTAATTCAAATCATTATAAACCCAACGAGGAAATGCACTCTTCATACACTCATAGACAGAAAAACAGATGGACGGAAATCGAGAATTTTAATCAATTCTAGGGTTTAGGATATCAAAAGTTAAATTGATGTGATATTTGTCAATAATGTGAGTGACTTGTTTATATGGCATTTTAAATTTTAATAATTATTGAATCACACGATGTTATCTTTATGTTATTGGCGGAGAAGCCTTCCACGTGATTCTTGAGCTTGTGAAGGTGGAGCAACACAAGTTCTTTTAAAAGAGTGGACAATCATGAGTAGCTTTTTAAGTCGTTGATGATGCATATATCTTATTTAACGAGTTTCTTGTCTTATTAATTTTAATACACCCTTCGGAAAATCCAATTTTAAACAATGTAAAAAGGAATATTCCGAGACTAAAACAAATACTTTATGTTGTGTATAAGTTATAACAAAAATGATACCTAAATCTAAACAGTAAAAGCATAATAAAACTATGTATTTAGATTTATATTAGATTTGCAAATTATTAGAGAAAAAGTAAAGGGATTTGGATAGACGGTGCATTCTATTGATTGGTTCTAGCTTAAAAGTACAACTCGACTATATCCACTTTAGTTCCCTCATTCATCATAGATGGAACCAGGTTATGAATCTGTTTAAGTTGGTCGATTAATCCCTCCCGAAGGAGGCGGGAAGCTACCGCTTCTAGAAGGTCTGCTTATCCTTCATTACCCAGAGAGATGGGCGATAAAGGCATGAAAAAAGCTTTTTTTTAAATGATAAAAATGATAATATACAAGAACATAAGGACGACCTAAATTGAATTTAACATAACCCATTCATAAAGAAACATTTATAAATTTTGAAAAATTCAATAATTTAAATAACCCATTTCAAATATTCAGAAGACAAAAAAAGGTTTGTAAATTGAGGTCATCAAGTTTAAGGCATCAGTTTTAAACATTCACCGCTCAAAACATTCTTATGAAAACTAAACTGAATTTAAAATTATTTATGAATATCAGTTTAGAAAAATCATAAGCATAACTATATTGATACATGTTTTGTTAAAGAGTAATGATTATTTTTTAGAACTAATAAAAAACATTGTTGAAAATAACACTCAAGGGGCGACTAGAAGAAGAACGGGACATGAGGGATTGGTTATGTGGCATCAGTACTAGAACACAGTGTGGAGCACCGCCCAACACTTTTCGGCAGTGGAAAAAGTAATCGCTGAACATTTTAAATAATAAATTAATTTAACAAACAAATTGACTTTTTTCTCTAATAACTTATCTATTTTAGCCTTTTTGACGCTTTTATTTACCTACGTTAGGATATACATTTTATTGAAAACCGATCAAAATAGAATATTTTTTTGGCCTTGTAAGAACCTTTGGCAAGTGCTTGGATTTAATGTAACAATTTTGCACAACCTGACTACCAGGCGTTTAAGATTTGGCGAAACACATTTACACAGCTCGACCACCCAACGATGTATTTTAGTATATCTATAAAATTATTAAATTTTATTAACTTTATTATTTTAAATAGATGAGAGAGAGTATAAGAGAGAGGGGGAGAAATGTACATTTTCATGGTTTAGGTAGAATCACAAAAAAAATTGAAAACGTTGATGTGACACACATGTATGAAAAATAATACTACTATATAATATATTAGGGATGAGAAGTATAATATATTAGGGATGAGAAGAATAAGAAAAATTACTGCCAACTTAGTTTTAAATGTGGACCATTTTGAAGTAAAACTTAGTCACTTCTACAACCATTTTTGTGCTGATTAGAATTTAGATATAAGCGCTAAAGTAGTATCATTTTCACAAATTTCTTTACATTTATTTTCCTTGTAACGAGAACATATATAGCAGCTATACTAATAATAAAATGAAAGTCAATATTTCATCAAATGTTCGTTGTAAGAAGGTGCTACCATGAATACACCAACCCCGCCGTCAATACAAGTCCTATAAAAAACAAAAAAGGATTACACAATCTTTATACACAACATTTTTTGTCAATCAAACATATTACATAAACCCTTATAACCATCTATACAACTAAAGATCCCATTACAGCGAAAAAAACATTTCATTCATGAAAAACGAAATCAACATCAAATATGACTAATATACACGTTAAAGGTCACTATTCATTTAGACGCACCTTAATTACACATGTTGAAATGGGGGAGAAACAAATCAACAATAGCACTATACTATAGCAACCGTCATTTGACCAAAATAACCTTTATGACCCGACTATCCAACCCGGATGCTTCCAAAGCCGAATAAACGCGTCCCAATTTGACCGGTCAAAATTAAACCCAACTCTATTTTCCACACTAACAATTTCTTCTTCCACAAAAAGACCACAATAACTTGTACACTACTCATAAAAATCCGTACCAACCTTGACACAGAAAACTTTAGCTCTGGAAAAAGCACATTCTTCCAATATATAAATACCAAATCGTCACTAAAAGAGTAAAAAACTCTCAGATCTCGATGTCGATTCACACGGCGACCACCGTGAACACCGTCAACCACCACCACCGCCACCACCACCACCGCCGTCGTGTGACGGCGTCGTTCACGACGCTCGATCAACGACGGTGACAACAGATTAAACAAGTCACTTCGCCTCGCGAAATCAATTACAAACCTATTGAATCTCTACATCGAAAAGCCGTCGTTGAAGAATCTCCTCCACCGTAACGACCGCAACGCCGTCGCTCAGGCGGAGGCGATGCTGGAGTCTCCGACGATGTCGCCGAAGGAAGATATTTCACACATTTGGCGCGAAATCCACGGTGGTTCCGATTGGGAGAATCTCCTTGATCCGCTGCATCCGTTGCTTCGTCGAGAGGTAATCAAATACGGTGAGTTTGCTCAGGCGACTTACGACGCCTTTGATTTCGATTCGTTGTCTGAATATTGCGGTAGTTGTTTGTTCAATCGTCGGAAGTTGTTTGAGAAATTAGGGCTTACGAAGCATGGTTATGATGTTAGGAAGTATGTGTATGCCATGTCACAGTATGAGATTCCTAGGTGGCTAGAGAAATCCTACGTGGCGGACACGTGGAGTAAGGATTCGAATTGGATGGGGTACGTGGCGGTGAGTGATGACGTGGAGTCGAAGCGGATTGGGCGGAGGGATGTCGTCGTGGCGTGGCGTGGGACCGTGTTGCCTTCGGAGTGGTATGAGGATATGCAACGGGACCTCGAGCCGCTAGGGCTCGGGGAGGCGAGGGTGGAGAGAGGGTTTCTGAGTATTTATAATCGAAGCGCGCGTCGACTAGGTATAATAAGACGAGCGCCTCTGATCAAGTGACGGAGGAAGTGAAGCGCTTGTTAAAGTTTTATAAAGAAAAAGGCGAGGAAGTTAGTCTCACGATCACGGGGCATAGTTTGGGCGGGGCGTTAGCTTTACTGAACGCTTACGAGGCTTCCATAATGTTTCCAACCCTTCCGATAAGCGTGATATCATTTGGTGCCCCTAGGGTTGGAAACATCGCATTTAGGGACGAGCTCCACCATAGAGGGGTGAAAGCCCTACGAATCACTATAAAACAAGATCTCGTCCCTAGAATGCCTGGGATTGTTTTTAACGAGACCTTGCAAAAATTTGATGACCTAACGGGTTCCCTTGAGTGGGTTTACCACCACGTTGGGGCAGAGCTGAAGCTTGATGTTAGAGCTTCACCTTTCCTAAAACGAGGATCTAATTTTATCGGTATTCATCATCCTGAGACGTATTTACATCTTGTGGATGGATACCTCAGTAGCACCTTGACGTTTCGGTCGGATGCTAAGCGGGATGTGGCCCTAGTGAATAAATATTGTGATATGCTTGTGAATGAGCTTAGGATTCCACCATGTTGGTATCAATTGAGCAACAAAGGGTTAGTTACCAATGAATTTGGGAGATGGGTTAGACCTAAAAGGGAAAAAGAAGACATACCTTCACCTGTTGAAGAAGAAAATTTAGATTTGTAACATAAACTTTTTGGTTGATAAACTATATAGTGGAGTGTTATAATTGTAGTTTTATTAGTGAATATATATATATTTTTTATTTGTTGACCGTTTAAATATTACATAACTGTTTTTAGAGTCATATTGATGTAACAGTGATGATCACAAACTAGAAAAAGATATATGCACTATTATGACTTTATTAAATTAATAATTACAAACTAACAAAAAAAAAATTTTCAAAGAGTACAACTTTCTTGAAAAGACTAGTGTGTGCTTGATTGCGGGGGCCCTTGTGGATCAGTTATTATATCTGCTGTTGAAATTTAACAACAATGGGGCCATCAATTTCGTCATTAACACATTTGTTATATATATATATATATATATATATATATATATATATATATATATATATATATATATATATAAGACTTAATACTAAAACAATTACGTTAGTGATAATGAACAGAGGTGTCATGTATAGAATGGCTTCTATCCTATTGAAAGGATATAATAGAATTGTTTGAATGTAAAGTTTATTTTTTACACGACTGAAAACATTTTATTTTTTACACGATTCAATTCTGAACAAAATTTACGTCATAACATATACAAATATTGAAACGTAAATCATCTCAAAACGTATATAAAATAAACATAAAAATGTTTTATATTTGATCTGGCTCATAGATAAATTGTGAACGTTAGAAATTAATTTTGTTAAGTAAAAATTGTATTGGGGAAAACCTGATACTTTAAAAACATAAAGGGATCAAAATAACATTTTATAAAGTTTTTGAATTGTATCAGGAGGGTGTGAAGATGTCAAAGTTGACTCATTATATTTAAATTTAATAAACAAATATTATATACAATAACAAATAATATTATTAATTATATTCGATACTGTTATTACTCAATAAACAATAAACAAATAGTATAACAATTATACTTTTATACTCAATAAAAAATAATGTTATTACTGTTCAATTCACAATGAATTAATACAGGTGTAATTAAAAAAATAAAAAAGAGGTGTAATTTTGTGTTTAATAGAAAAAAAATCAAAGCTTAGAATCACTCCCATTGTACTATTACCAAAATGCCCCTATCATGTCAGAGGCGATGTTCAAGGCATGATATGAGTGTCACCGAGGATTATTCCTATTAAAGGATTGACTAAATATAAACACAATATGATGATATAAATCAGTAATTTCTAAAACTAACAAGTTGATCAATTTTTGCAGTAGTTATATCGGTCAAAGTAAATATTGTATCCACGTTACAAAATTTTAACCGCTCTATACTTTGATCACCCAATGGAAACTGTATAAAAGCTTGAGTTGTTTTATGTTTAAAAGTTTAAAGTAAATTTAATACAATAATATGAAATTTTGATTACTATTAATCCCTTTTTTTTATAAAAGATAAGAATCCATTGTTGGAAAACTCATTGCACCAGTCTAACACCCTGCCAACCATTACAAAATAAAAAAGACAAATCACAAATTCCCTTAGAAGACAAAACAACAGTAAAACTATTTAACAAATTCTGTCCTTACAAAGTTGAGTTTGAAACCAATATCTCCCAACTGACAGAGTTATATGCTTACAAAACAATCAAACTGGCCCTATATCAACAACTAAAAACAAACCACCAACAAATCATTTTACACAAACATCCACACAGAACACCTTACCCAAGTTAAACACTCTCATCAAAACGTTCATCGGGTCCTTTTTCGGCATTGAGGCTTGGCGGGACAAAGGATTTATAGACCGTATCCATGTTTGGTATGTCCTTCATGCCATGGCTCGCAACAACCTCGAGTGCTGTTGTTTGGAAAAACCGATAAAACTTCTTGCTACAAACGAATGCGAAGATGAATGTGATTACTGGAAGTGGGATTATGACCGGGGTGTAGTAGAACTTCTTTATACCAAAGTACCCGAGCATAGTAACTTGAAATAATAGTAACGAGGCCAAGATTCGGACGTGGATGTGGGGCCACATCTTCCCGTAGCTCTCGTACTTTGGCACGACAACTTTGAGTACCTTCAGAAACAATCAACATTATTGAGGATGTTTTGGAAACATGTGTCAACAGTGTCAGGCTGGTAGATTGTATTGTTGAACTCGAAGACTACCAATATACTTATTCATGTCAAAGACAACATTCCCTAACCCAAACACGACCCGTTTAACCCCTTTATCTAAAGAAATAAAACGTGCTTTGACATGTTGGTGGGTTGTAACTTGTAAACATGTCGTGTAATCAAGATGTAAAGCTGTAAACATGGTAAAGGGATTGGAGAAATGTTTAGAAATGTAATAAACGGGTTAAACAGACAAACCAAACACGGCCCGTTTAGTAAACGGGTTAGATACAACAACCCAAAACCTGATTATTTACCTGATTTCGAAAGACGAGCCATCCTAGGCCGAAGTATATGGCTCCAAATGGAATAATCAATGGAGCGATCACCGCGTAACACAGGGTAACTGTGAGAATAAGCATGTCATTAGGAATCTTGGTTGCATATCCAAGATCACCAGGTAACCAAGCATCTTTCAAGTCTTCTTCAGTCTTGCACAAATATTTCCTCTTGAGATGGAATATGATCAAAGGAACTATTCTCGACAACTCGAGCCCATAACCAACGAAGAATCTGATTCAAACTCGTATCATTATTATTAATATCATCATTCAAAGTAGGACAGAAATATAAAAGTTTAGATAGAAACATTAAGCTTACTTGAGCGCAACGAAAGTGATGAAGAAAGTCGCGCTCCCAGGAAGGCTTGTTGCTAGCTTATCAGTGATGGAATTCGGGTGATTCTCGATATCCTTGAGAGAATCGAAAAAGCGTTCCACCGATGGTGACACCAATAAAAACATTAAAAACCGAGAAGTAAAAGTATTTCCCTGAAGCAGCCCTTTCAGCATGGCTTTCCGATGTGATCCCCTCGGCCTTTGATAGAAACAGCAGGAATTTAGGCAGCAAAGCCAGAAAAATAATAAGAGCAAGCTGAGGAAGATAAGCTCCCAACACTGTTCTAATCGTGACCTGATCGAGAATCGGCTTCAAAAACGGGAGGAGTTTTCTCAAGTTTGGTAGAGTGGTCAAACCCGAGATCAACCCGATTGGGATCATGTAGAAACATATAGTCAAGAAAACGATAAAGTACACCACGTACTGTCGGACCTCCCTTTCATAATAAGTTTTAGGGAGATTAGTCCACAACAGTTGTCGCGGTTCAGGTGCATCCATGACCGTCCATGTGTCAATCATCCGGGCATGTGCAGTCTGACCCGCGGCAGCTGCAGTTACTCTGCTTGTAAAAAACACCACAGCCGCACCTTGTTGTTTCTCCGCGACAGTTGACTTCTGTGCAGCCTCGAGTTTTGGAGTCAACTCATCGATCTTTTCCTTATAGTACTTTATCGATTCAACCTTTTTACCAACGAGACCAAGAAAACCAGTCTTGTGAGTCGGTAAAACTCCATCGGGGTTGACTTTTCTCGAGTCAGCGTATATGGTTTCAGCTCGTCTGAGCTTCTTTTTACAATCTTCTAACTCTTCGTAGATTTTGTTGACTTCCTTGTTCTCCGTTACCACCATTGACTTGTAAAACGTTTCGGGGTATATAGCTTTGAAATACTCATCGACTTGTTCTCTTCTAGAGTTACCTTTCGACGAAGCAGGTATGTCCCTCACTAAAACAGCGAATTGTTCGGGTTTGGCTTCAGGTGACATTAATGCTGCAGCTCTAAGATCAGATACATGTTTGTATGCTTTCCATAGAAGGACATAAGAAACAATGGAAACCCAATAGCAAGCTACCACAGACACCCATAACCGCGGGCTTTTTTCCTAGAACCGAAATTTAACCGTTTAAGTGTCAAAGCTTGTAAATTTATTATAAACACAAAGCAAAAGGTGTTAAGTGGTTGTGAACTGACTTTGAGATGCGCCATTGATAGCTTGTCGAGATCTTCGAAGGCGTTTTTTCCCGTGGAGTCCTTGACATTCGGGTTCTTTTCAGTGATAGCAAGGGGCACGAGAACTGGTACCAGTATAATCCCCGATATCAGCAGTATCCCGAAAACTGGAGAAACAAAGACAGCAAAGAAAATAAAAGGTTAATAGCGCCCATATCAGAACAATTTGCAGTTTGACAGTAAAAACCAATTGCACTTCATGGCCTGATATGACGGACGGTCGGGTCGGGTTGGTCAGCTGGATACTCATCAAATACCCAATCTACAACTAGCTTAATGGGTTAAGATGCTAGTTCCTGATTCATGAGCACAAGATTTCTTGATAATTTGTTCTAAAATCAGTTAATTTAATCACCACTGCAGTTATTAATCAGTAACATATATTACAACAAATTTGCTTCTGAATGTACTTGATTGTCACTATACTTGGTGTTTCACATGAATTAGATCTACTTTCAGTGGTAATTCAAGCTCTAAACATGAAGACCGACAGAAAACAATTCAAAATCACAAATACATTAATAAAAGGAAAGAAACATTAATAAATTCCCAAATCTGCTACTTGAAAACCAAATCAGAACAATTCAAAATCACAAAAACAAAAATTAGACTAAAAACAAACGAACCAGTGCTCAAGAAGACGAAGTAAACCGCAGAATCAACACCCGACATGGAGACAACATCTTGTTCAGAAGAAGAATACGCTTCTCGGATCCAAGCAAACGGGTTTCGGGTCGTGGACCTGCTCCCATCCCACGGGTCCAAACCCTTGAGGATCCGATTCGGGTAGTAGACCACAGCGTTCCCGGGTTTGGTGCACAAATAGGCGAACAACACCATGAGAATGACGAAGATGATGAAGGAAGTGGCCAATGAAGTGATGAACGAACTCAAATCCATATTCTAATTCACTATGTAGAACACACACACACAGAGATGTTGAAATTAAGGGGGTGTTGATAAAGTGAGACGTTGAAGGTTGAATGAAGTGTACGTAAAGGTGAGGGGTTGGATAACAATGGCGAAAGAGGAGCAATGTTGAAGCATTTGTTGTGCATTGATTGAGGAGCTGAAAATATCAAAGGGTGTTTATTTATGTGAAAATTGCATCGTCGGCGGTATCCTGTGCCGACAAAATTTGGAATACACACATATCAGACTCGTCGAACGTAAATAAAAACGGTAACTACATAGTCTACATTCACAACTTCATAATAATTTATTTTATCTAATAAAAAAAATTCTTTTATTATTTCTCACTCTCTTAACCTATTTTTTTATCACTGTCTTTCTTTATACGTCCTCATATTATTTTTTTCTAATTCAAACACACAAACTAATTTATCTCTCCTATTAAAAATCATTTTATTAATTGTTATATTTATCTCATCTATATTTTTTAAAATCAATTTATCTTTTTAAAATATATTTTATTAAAGAAATTTAAAATCCCAACATTTTATTATAAAATTTTCTAAAACACTAAACCTTATAGAAACAAAATATTTAATTGGTCCTTTTAAAAAAAATAAAACTATAATCTTAAAACAAATATTTAAAAATAAAACTTTTTAGATAAGAGCGTTAACAAATAGTATAAATGTTTTATTTCTTGAATATTACTTATAATTTTATCATATCTTATATTAAAATAAAATATAGCATTGTAACTTTTTATGTTTATTACTAACTATAATCCGTTCAATAAATGGTTTCTAGCCTATCTATCTATCTATAATAAAGAAAAACTAAGATAATATTGAATACTAATAATATTACTCATCCCATTTTAAAATTAAAAAATGTATAATTTGATAATGTAAAACCTATTTTTTGTTAAAACAACACTTTTTAGAAACAAAAGTTTTATAAAATACAGAATACAACAATTTTTTAAAGAAAGTTCATTTTTCTTAAAAAAATTTAAAAAACACACTTTTTTTTATAAAAAAAAGTTTACGAAAAATACATTATTGTTTATTTACTTAAAATAGCTATTTATACGTAATTATAATCATATTTTATCTTAAGCGTTGTTTAATAATTCGTAAATAATAATAATTGTTTGTTTAATATTTTATTTATACAACTCATGTAATACACGGGGGTACTAATTAACAATAATTTAAAAGAGACATGCTGATGATAAGGAGTCTAATTTCTATCCGAGGGATCCGATGTTTAAATTTTAGAAAATATATATTTTTAACGGTAAATGTGCGACCATGTTTCAAAGGATAAGTGTTATATTAATTGGCTAACCTATTCGTTTTCCAGCAGAAACCGCACCCCTAACCCCCTCAGGGAAAAACCCATTGCTGAAAAAACCCAATAGTTTAACTCTAAATATTTTTGCTCAAAGTGATATTTAAACCCATAACTTTTCAATATTTACATGTCAGGGTACATCATTTTAACCAGTTGAACTAATATATGACCGGATTCATATAAATAGATATGGAATTTAATGAATATTACATATGTTTGTTTAACGTATTTTATTAATAGCAGTAGAATAATAATAACTATAATAGTAATGATATTGTTGTTGAGAAATGGTTCAGAAAGTGAGGAATAGGTAACTAGGGGTTATAATTCAGTCTAGTTTTGAGCAAATCAATAATTTGGCGGTTTTATAAAAAGCGGATTTTAATAATTTAAATTATTATTTATTAACAGATAAATACTATTTATTTGGTTTATAATAATCTAAATTTTTTTTATCAATAACAATCTTTGTAGCATAATAATCATTTATTTATATTTGATTTTTATTTGATTTTCACTCCATTTCATTATATGCTTCTCTATTTCATTCACAATAATCCTAGTGAGTAAAATAAAGTGAAAATCAAATGTAAATCAATAGGATTACCCATGACAATATTAATAAAAGTTAGGATTATTATCAACCAAATTAAAATACAGATTATTACCGGACAATATGTCATAGTTTGGATTATTAAAATCCAATTTGACTTTGTATAAACGTAAGCCAAACCAGCTGACGATTTGGTTTTGATGATCTTACAGTTCGGTTGACGGTTTGAACAATGCTGATGTAATTATTTGTTTTGTTCTATTATATATCATATAAAACTTGCTGATGTGATTATATGTGTTGTTGCATGTTGTTACTCTCTTAGCATAATTATATATGTAATTATTTGGTTTGTTCTATTATACATTACGTAGCGATATTCTTAGATTTATTATACTAAAATATGTGATTTTACATCATGATTATAGTGGAATGAGATTACTTTGCTTATATTTGTTTCATAAGTGTTTAAAGCTTAAAAGAATATAATTTGAGACAAAAGAAGCAAAACACAAAAGTTCAAGGACCAAGAACATAAATATCAAAAGTTATCAAAAAATGGAATTTGAAGTGTGCCCACCGTATCATATGCCGGGGAGGGGCGTATGATATGCCGGTGGGCGTATGATGGTCATCTGATTTGGGTGTTTGATCATAATTTCAGAAAGTTGAGCGTATGAATGCTGATAACGACGTATGATACGGCGGGGGCTGGCGTATCTACACTAGTCCTAACAAACACTCTGGATTTTGTGGAATCTGAAGCTTATTAAATTCTATTCAAGTGCAATCCGGTTAACAACTTCTCCTGCACATAAATTAACGAATCAAGCTGACTTTGGAGTTTCAAGGCATTCCCATCCATTCCAAACTTTTGTGTTTAACTTATTTGTTAATTTTGTTCTTTCAAACAATATCATGTCACTTTAAATCTAAATTTATCTTAACCTAAGTCTAATGAAAAACCCAAGACCTTTTTGATGTGTGTACGATTTAGGCGTATTGTGAGAAAATATGATTATATGCATGAGCAAAACGTGAAGGCCTATTGGGCTTAGTTAGGTGAATTTAGATTTAAAATGATATGATTTTGTTTGAAAAAACAAAATTGACAAACATGTTACAAAGCCATATGTCACATTGAATATTGTCTTTAAATTTTGGTAAATAGCATATTTAAAAAAATACGATTAAAGTGCATGAAATTTCTTTAAAAATTAAAAAATAATAGTAAAAGTAGGAATGAAATTTCCTTAAAAATTAAAAAATAATAGTAAAAGTAGGAAGTAAATAAGCCTAGACGTTCCTGAGTTTTTCTCAAAAGCTTGAATCAAATCAGATTTAAATAAGCTTGAGCCTAAGAACTACACGAGTCCGAGGCCGAACTTCATAAATCGATCTGGACGTGATTCTAAATGAGAATTTTATCATACAAATACATCAACTTCATTTAATATTATAATAAAAGTAACCACATCTAAAACTATGATAAAATTGTTAAATAACATATGTTACGCTATATAATAAAATCACAATACCAATATATACAAAACAACTGTATATGCATATAAAATAAAATTTTTAAATAATTAACAAATAATAAATCAATTGAGTCGAGTCCAGCCTAAGGTGAGTCGAGCTTAAAGAATCTTTAATACGTCGAGTTGAACAAGTCGACTTCAAGTACAAACTTTACTGAACTAAACAAGTCGACTCAAGCTTATACGAGTTTGAGTTTTAGTTTAAGTGAGAGCATAAGTTAAAAGATATGGTTTGGCAGGAGTTGTGGTGGGGGCATACTAATCGTGACTTTGCAATTTGAATTAAAATAAAAATAACAATAAAAATTTAAAATAATTGGATGCAAAATGGGAAGCTTGCTTGAGCATGAAAGCGAAGGGAAACGGAGCTTACGCGTACAAAACATGTGGTAGAGAGGAGAGTGACGTTGCTACTCATCTTTTACTCACTTTATCCTTTATTTTATTATGTCAAATGTCTAATTATTAATATTAATAATTACTTTTGAAACTAATTGGTTGATGAAGTAACGTGAACTAAATGTATCCAACCTAGAATGTAATTTTACAAAGCTTTTAATCTTGAATTTTTATTACCACTCATATTAAGATGTTATTTTTTTTAGAAGACTCGGGTTTGGTCATCTCTAAGTGCATCTTGCTTCGATTAGTCTTAAGGGATTAGAATAACGTTAGAGCCCTGGGTAGGTAGCGTAACAAGAATGTAGAGCAAATATAACAGTCGAACTTTGCGCCTAACTACCTTGAAAGTTGTATACCCTCCATTGCCTTGGGGTGGGGTGTGGCATAGGTTTGTTAATGAGTCTAATAACACTCATTTTTTATTACGTTTATCAATCAAAATCTAACCGACGAATAAATGTTAGGAAACAAAAGAACACATCTCTAACTCTTGATCATTTATGTTAGATGAATTGGATTTTAAAAGTCAAATCTTTAACTTATTCGACTTAGTCTCTGATACTAATTCATCTTGTCAGTTTGAACGTCAGTTTAGTTATCAATATCAATCTCACTCGCATAATCAACGTATATTTACACTTGATTTATACTTACTATTTAGTTTAAATAAATTGACAGCAAGTATGCATAGGTTAAATGCACTGTAATACGGATTAGACGTGTTACCATAAGAGGATGTTAATTGTTAAGGATTTAGATGCACCGTTACGCATACAATTTGTGAACTTTAAAAAAGTTATTTTTACAACATTTATACTATACTCAAATAAAGTAGAATAAAGTTTCATAACTTTAAATCAAACTTGTGTAAAGAATTTATGCATTGATCATTGAATTTACGTGCATTTTAGTTCTTTATTCTTCCGCATCACATTTTTAATTAAAAGCTTGGAAAGAGCATAACAACGTATTATATACTATTACGATTATCAAGTAGATGTACAGTGTTTTACAATAGTTTAAGCACAAGATACAAGGACTTTGTGTTTGAGATTGTGTGACATGCGGGTGATTGAAAGTAATAAAGTGTTTAATTTGACCATACAACCCTTCAATGCGGGGTACAATCTTTCTTCCAATCTTCAATGCAACGTGCTATCTTTTCTCCAATGCAGATTGCACAATGATAAGATTTATGTTATATATTACTAGTTAGCAACTTTTTTTCAAATTATAATTTTTACTTTTTTTTTTGCTCATGATATATATTACTAGTTAGCAATTTTTTTTTTTCAAATTATAGTTTGTACTTTAGCTTTAGTGGGTTGTATTTACTTTTGTTTTTTTTTTTAATTTTTTTACTTTTAACACAATTTAACCTTTATAATTTTTCACTTTCAACTTTGGTCTCATATACTTTTATTTTTATATATTTTTCGTTGTAGGTTCATGTTTAAATTTTACGAGTTAACACGCCGCAACGCGGACATGTGGTTCAACGTTTTCATGCCTATTTTTTCCGTTTAACGGTCCCTTCACAACGCACGGTCCTAGATCGACTAAGTTATTGTTTTAATGTTTTACGTTTCATGTGCTGGGTTCAATGTTTTTTACGTCTACTTTCTGTTAAGTTTTATTTTTTTCGTTTTTATTTGTTCTTAATACGATTTTTCAGTGCTGGTGATCACTCATGGTAGTATGACATTGGTGCTATTTGGTATGGTTTTACGCCCCTTGCAACGCAGGGTGCTTAATACTAGTAAAAATAAATAAAAATTTTCCTATCAAAACACTTGTAACTGTCTAACCGTATCAGAACGTAGTAAGGTGTTTAAAAAAATTTATCTTATAATGAATGTTTATGTTTATGTAGATTTAAGAGTATGTTAATATATTTAAAGAGTGTGTGAGTTTATCGTTTTTTAAATATATACTCCACGAACTCTTTGATCTTATAACATGTTAGTTTATATGGATTACATTTGAAGTGGGAAACACGACTAGCATAACACCATCATATCTAACGTGGATCCGACATTTAGTTTGAAATAGTAGCATAACACCATCATATCATTAGAGGTTTTGTTCCTTCGGTTTCTGTTTTTCTATTTCATTCTTTTTTTAAAGGATATATGTTACTTTTTGTAGCATGTGAGAGTGGTGTGGTCAAACAACTATAAGAGGAAGGTTTGTTGATGAGTTAATTGTGTTATAAATATTGATATCCCTTCATTAATTATATATTTAATTTGTCGTTTTCTACTTCAGTTTAATTTACTATGATTATTATATATGAATTGATATGGATTTAAGTTATTGAAAGATTTGATATTACTGAAAAAATTAGAACAAGTGGCGTCATGAATACCAAATCGATTATATACCTTTTTAAAGTCACCCTAAATTTACATACAATCTGACCTTCACATCATCTAAACCATACATCACCGTATTTAAGTTTAAAATAATTAATCACTTCCAAGTAAAACATATAAAAGTTCTTTCATTTATCTTTAGTAGATATTATTCAAATAAATCGTATTTCTATATGATTTGCTCAACATTAAAATCATAGATAAGATACATACAGTATGATATAATTGAGAAAAAGATATATCGTAGGGCCCGAGTGTGCATGTGTAAGTAAAATATTGACGCCAAAAGAGGAAGCTTCATCGACAGCCAAATTGTTTGCGGATGGTACACGTGGTGGGGTATATAGAGAGTGGTCCATTTGGTAAACACGTAGATGTCACACAACTCATCAACTCTATAATTATGAATTCGACCCACTAATAGCTTCAAAGGTAAACGGTTGTGCTAAACGTACTTGGGTACCCCTATTAAATTAGTCATATTGTCTCTTATTTTATTCGTAATCGATGGGTTTCATCCCCTATTAAATTAGCCTGATCTTCTCGTTGTTGTGTTTTTCTAATTTCGTATAGTTTTGTATGCCTTCTAAATCGAATATAGTCTTTTTTAAGTTAAAGATTTTTGTGTTTATAAAACTTTTAATCCCATATAACAAAAGGTTTTCTAATCAAGAGTGAGAAGTTCTTTTATGTAAAATATTGTTTAAAAATCATGACCCAAAAATTATCCTTAATGATTTTCTTTGTATAAAGTTTGAAACGTCGCAATGGACCATCAGAACCCTTCATGAAAATATATAACAGTTGATATTTATAACCGTTATAGTTGTCGAGTACTAACAGTTACATCAATACTAAAATCATCCGTAGTAATTAACTTACCACCAACCATAAGTAGTAATAAAGATATAAAAGTGCTAGTAATAACAAAGGTTACCACTGACCATCAGTTGCTACGTATTTCACAGTCATTGTTGACCTCATAGCTACCACATAAGTTCCAACTTGCTACTGATACTTATAATTGCTATTGATGCAACCAATTACTATCAAAGTTCTGAAATGCTATTGTTACATTTTGATGGTCGGCTCTTATTGATTGTCTATTTTCAAGCAATTTTAAATCAGCCAAACAAATCTAAATTAACTTCCGGTATTTAACAAAACAAGAAAAATAAAAAAAAATTCAATCGTCATTGCCCCTTGGATCCATGAAGGGCAACCCGAGACCCCACCACGTGAGTAGCGCTCCCTCAAAACCTCTATGAATAGAGGTTTTTCTCTTAACAACCTTAGAGTTTTCATAGTGCTTAATATTACAATGGTAGTAACTAAGTGTGCATTTCATACATTTTAACTCAAAGCAGTATATATTCTTATATCTCAATGATCTTAAGTAAATCCAGTTATACAAAATAATACTGATAACACTAAAATCACTAACGCACTACTTTACTAACTAGAAAGTAAAGTTGTACACATAGGAAGATACATTTAGGATATATATTATGAGACCACTAGTCACTATTTCAAGGCTTCTTTTGAGATCTCTTCCTTAAATCCATTACCGTTAACCTATCTTTGTTAGATCATGTCATGTGAGGATATTTTGGTCAAACTTACCTCGCTCATGATCTTCAACCTTTTAATTTATTAGTACTTAATATTGTTTAAAAATATACTTAATTTGAAAACACATTTAAATTAAATTACACTAATCAAATCAAACTATTTAATGACCAAGAACGAGATGATTAAGACATTCCTCAAACTAAGGCCTTCTTGCACAATAAATAATGTTAATAAATTCATAGCCATGGGGAATTTATTTTTTAACTCCTTTTGTTTTATAAAACTTATTTATTTTACTCTTATAGATTTTTAGTGCTCATAGTATTAACTCGAGTCTAAGTTAAGTGTAAATATGTCATATACAACCTATCTTTTACAATAAAACGTGATAGCACAAAAATACCAATATAATATCTTATATTCATTGACATATTGGAAATAAATTCTTAGTCAAGTACTATAAAGATAACTATTTATAATCTTCAATTATGTAAAAACAACACTATAACCTACTACTATTGTATTGAAAATAAATTCTTAGTCAGGTACTATAAAGATAACTATTAATAATCTTCATGTTTCGTCGACCGAGGTAAAGTTAAAGAAGGCTCTGCATTGCATCTCTATGGTAACTTGGTGGTCCATCTGGTTGGCTAGGAACAGCTTCCTGCTTAATGGCTGTCCAGTGGATCCATCAAAGGTACCGGTTGATAAAAAATAGAGCTCGTTTAAAGAATGTTATTTGACAGTTATAATGTGATTTTGATTTCTATAATATGTGGATGTAACTCTCCAGCTCTAACCTGCTAGTGTGTTTTAGTAAATATTTCCCTCAAAAAAATGTAAAACAATAAAACCTATTTATTACGACATAAGATATTTATATTTTTGAAACTTTATAGGCTCCCAACATATTAAGAAACACGATGTGCTTGCCGACGAACACGGTCACGTGCCAATGTGCCATGTTTTGGAGCTTCGGGTTTAAGACCAGGGGACCAATATTTTTGCATAGTGAAAAGCCGTTTCAATATTAAATTCTTATTTATTAGTTGCCCATACATGGCAATATGGCATTAAATTATTACGGAAAAAACAAAATTTAATGGTTTAAGTTGTGATCAAAGATTCAATATTTTTTTAAATATTATGTTTCTTGTTTTAAAGTGGATATTTTGGTGGTAAAGTACCATAAATTCTATATTATAACTGAATACTACCATAAATTCTATTTTGTATCTTATAATTAGGCCCTATCATAAGTTCTATTTTCATCCTACTACCAATCCCCACCAATCCACCATATGTTCCTGTGATTTGGATTATCAAGTTAAATCAGTGTTGATTTTGCGATTCCATTTGTTTGTACTACCTAATTTCATGTATTTCTTATACACATCACTTGATTTAAGTAAATAGTGGTCCTAAGTGGGGCTTAACTTTTCATGTTATAGAATGTTTTATACGACCGTTTTGAACCTTTGACCTGGCCCGTTTTGCACCCCCATTCATAGAAACTTTTAAATCTATCGCTGATCTCGATCAAATTATTGTAAGTTTAAACATTGTAGAGTATAAATTGATGATTCTATAAATATAATAGGTTAGAATAGAAAGAGTGAGAGTTTGGTGGTCAAATTTTTTTTTTTCTTTTTTTTTACATACAAGGGTACGTGATTTTTTAACAGTTTTCGATCTAATCCTGTTAATCACGTATATACACTTCGACATGTGCAAGTTGTATACATAAAAAAATCATCAAACCAATTTTTCATGTAGTTATTTATACCATTTTGCATTGTATATGCATATAATCAAGGGCGAACCAATTTTTTTTCCTCCAGCGTCAATTTGTTAGAATTTTCAAATGTATCTCGACATCATATAGAATTTTCGATTCGGGTTGGGTCACATAAATAAGATACAATGTACATTCTAAAAAATTTAATAAAGTACAATTTCATAAAAAGTGATAAAACCATTACATTATATAGCAGCTGCTAGCCTGCAATGTGTATGAATCTACTGAAAACCATTCCATACATTTGAGCTTAAATGATGATTAGATTTGGACTTATTATTATTGACAAAATAGGCTCTTAACTTAATTTTTAGTGGATTAATTTTTTTTTAAATTAAAATATTTTGCTAGGAGTCGTAAAGTTTTCATGGGGGTCGTGTAAGACCCTCCATCCCGGAAAACCCTCAATTGGTCATTCATAAACAAAAACATATTAAAATACATATAAATATGAAAACATACGCATAATAATTTAACATATCCATTCATGCATTAATAATAATTTTTACCAAGAAATACATCATTGCATTAAGTTCAAAAGACATTTCTGTTGTATTACAAGAAAAAAACATTGTTTCAGCGTTGATGAGTGAGTTGCATATAAAGTCAGCGCTGATGAGTGAATTCTAGATTTGTTAATAAAATATACATTTTGAAAGCTTCATTTAGTGATCACTCATTCATAATACATTACAGTCGAATTGACCGATAATTCATTAAGGCTTTCATTATCTTTTTCTTTTCAATATCTTTCTCTTTCATTAACTAGGATTGCATAAAGCAAGAGCCTACATCATATGGTTGGCAACAAATGCCGAACCCCTGCCAGTACACGTTTATCATGGTAACTAACCCCGACAGTGACCCACACTGCTAGGCATAAAGCCTGCTCATGAATACAGGTCTCATTCATTCCTTCATTGGTCAATCACAAGGATAGACCCCAGATGTGCATCCTCATGGCTGAAACAGCCGCACATCAGTTGACCTAACGACAACATGTCGTGCACCTCCATTCATTTTGCTTGCAAGGCTTCATTCATCATAAAGGGTCGGGGGTAATATTCATTAGGTTCACCGTCTTTCTTTTATCTTTTATGTCCAATTGATTATGAATAATACTTATTGATATCCATTGTATTATAATCACATAACACAAAGTATTAATATTATTCATAACAATAGCCCATAAAAAGATAATAACATCAAAACAACAAACAAGCATATTCTCCGTTAAAACATAAGTACTAATCACTTAAACCCCTTTCTATAAAATTCAGGTTAAAACTTAAGTGTTCACAGCGCATGAATAAGGTACACAACGGATTACTTAGACACTAAGTGTCCACAGCAGACGACCAAAGTCTACAGCGTACGACTAAAGGTTCACAGCGGATGACCAAGGTCCACAGCGGATGAACTAATCACCAAGTATCCACAACGAACAGTCAACGTCCCACAACGGATGACTAAGGCACACTAAGGCATACAGCGGATGACTTAAACACTTAAGGGTCCACAGCAGACAGTAATGTCCATAGCGGGCAGCTCTAAATTATTCCAAGTGTTCGCAGCGGACAACCAATGTCCACAGCGGATAGCCATTTAAATACTTATGTCCCACTTATGCAAGTTTAGTTCCATACAACACCTTTAAACGTGTACTTAGCATAACTCTACCAGATGCACACATAGCACATAACAAACAACAATTATCATCATAAAAATCTTTAAAAACATACATTTTATAAAAAGTCATCTTTAACTATGGAAAACATAGTTTTGTCAAGAAACATCGCTTTGATACACATATCAGCCCCAAACAAGTAGAAAAACATGTAATAGAGGGGATCTAGAACTCACCTTAACCAGCCTTCGAGCAAACTACCAAAACCCGAGAGCAACCTGGAGTTCTAACACTATATACACGTAAAGAAACAAACTAAACACATAGACACACACAAAAATCTGCCTATAAGCGTAAACCCGACTTAGATCGAGAAGAAATCATCTTAAATCTTACCTTCTTGAAGAATTTTTCACTTTCTCACTCTAAAATCGGTGGGAGTTCTTTTCTCACTCTAGCCGTATGAATTTAGGTGCATGGTAGAGAGTATGGACGGCCAACCTTTTTAAACTCCATTATGGGCCGGTTTGGCCCTTGCACACTTTTACCTCTTGCTTTTTAAAATAATTATCCATTGCTTCTTTACTTTTCTCTTTTGGATTTTTCGAGTGTTACAGGTCGACATTAAAAAAAAAAACATGGTCAATTGAGAACCCTAATATACATTACATATTTAAAAAATTTGGTGGGTTCAATTGTACCAGATGTCCCCAGACTATCCCCGTAACTACATCAACATCGATTAGTGTTGTAACACAAGAGAGATGTCATCAGTTCTATACAATAACCGTATCAATTTCAGGGGCATGCGTACTCAAAACATTGGCCCGAAAATAATCGGGGACATTGATCATGGCCAAAAGGTTCATCTGGTGACCATGACAACAAATAAACCACAATTCAATCTACAAAAGTTTTCACAACAAAATCATGGCACAAATGAATCAAAAACGCAATACAGCACACATCAACGGGCTGACGTTTTTCATCTAAAGTTACAGCATCTAGGCCGCCCTCATGCTAAA
>JACCIY010000854.1:0-41799 GCA_025506505.1 Flaveria sonorensis | reverse complement strand
ATTCTACTAAAGAAGCAACTGATGGACATTTCTGATAGAAGGAGAGGAGAGCTAAGAGAAGAATGGTTTCACTTGCGCAAGTATAGTGGAGCCCAGAATGGGACTAAGCTACATGTAAGATCAAGGAGGAGGTGAGACAACATTACCGTAACTGTTCGAGAGCGACAGGTTTCGGGGACGAAACCTATATAAGGGGGGTGGACTTGTAACACCCTGAATTTTATTTAAAAAGGAAAGTAATAGAAAGAAAAGATAGTGGGCACAAGTGGAGGGGCTAAAGTTGTAAAGGACAAAACTTTAGTATTATTGTGTTTAAAAGAGGGCATGGCTGCCCCATGCCCCTATTGTTTTCTCTGCTCTCGGTCGCAAGAAAGAAGAAAGAAGAAGACAGAATTCTCCATCGATTCTAGTGAGAGATATCTTCAAAGGTGAGTTTCTTGAACTTAAGTTCGGTTTTACCGAGATTAGAGGTGTTGAGTGCTTTTTTGTGGTTTTTTAGGCTGAAATCGCAGGTGGGTCTGGGATTTGAAGTATGCACTCAAAGGCTATTCAAGTTGAGTTTGTAGACCCCTCTTTTACTGATTTTCAATGTTTTAGGGCTGTTATGCATACTAAGCAAAGATTTTGATGTACCCATATGTTATGCTTGTTGTGATTCATTGGTGTTGTTTTGTTAGTGTTTTAGATGCTGCTTTTGGGTTAGAAATTTGTAGTAGGTTTTTAGGTGCCTTAGTATGTTAGATCTATGTTTCGGTTAGGCCAGAAATGATTATCGAGTGTTTTTGGTAGTTTAGGAATATTTCAGAATGTGTTCGTGCACCCAACAGTAGTCAGGCGCCCAAACAGAGACTCATGCTCCCAGAATGTTGACCGTGAGCCTAAGTGTTGCTCATGGCGCCCAATGTCCTCATGCGCCAAGGTGGTGCGCCTAAATAGTACTCATGCGCCTAAGGTGGTTCGCCCAAATAGTAGCCATGCGCCGAAAACTATCCAGGTGACTAAGTGTTGGTCATGCGCCTAAGTGACCTCATGCGCCCAAGGTCATGCGCCTAAATAGTGGACATGCGCCTGAACAGTGGTTCATGTGCCCAGAAATAAGTGTTGATGTGCCTAAGTATTAGGCATGCGCCGCATACGCCCAAATAGTTCTCAGGCGCCCAGGCTGTTTATACTTAGAATTTCATGCTGATGTGCCTAGAATGTTTTAATGTGCCTCATTTTAGACTTAAGGTTTTCTAAGCGGCTTTAAGAGGTGGTTGTTTGAGATAGGTTCCTTGGTATTGTGTTGGCTGATGCTTGGTGTATGTATGATGTTGTGGTTTTTGATGTGTGTGTGTGATGCGTTGTCTTTCTTCTTTAAAAACGGTTTTCAAAACATATGTATTATGTTATATTATACTTGTGTATTTTGTTTTGGCTTTAAGTGGTTTGATGTATGGCTATGAATGAACGTAAAGTATTATGTAACGAAGTGAAAGATAACGATAATGAAAAGTCGAACGTAATGAAAGAATGAAAGTCTTGTAAGCAATGATTGAGGTGAGTGACCGTATTGTCACAACAGACTCGTAAGGGTTTAATCCATGAGATTGACCCGAAGGATTCGTGATGCTCGCCCCGTTACTGTGTCGGTCATCGAACATGACGGGGGTTTGTTACAGGCCCCAGCATAGTATCGGTCTACGGACATGAGTCGGGGGTGTTGCAAACAAAGACGGGGTCCTTGTCGCGTACCCCGGTACTGTGTCGGTCTTCGGACAGGAGTCGGGTTTGTTTACAGGCCCCGGTACAGTATCGGCTTTCGGACATGAGTCAGGGGTATTACATGAAACAGGAACCAGATTGAAGTGAAATATAATGATGTAAGTACAAAAGTACGAAATGAACGATGATGAAGATAATAAATATTATTATCAAAGTGTACGTATAATGTGTGATCGCGTACGATTGTGAAGGTATGTTTTAACAAAGTAAAGTATTTTATTTATAAAACTAGAACTCACTCAGCGTCGCTGACTTTTTGTATGCATGATAGTTGGCAGGTATTTTGTTGATGCTGAGGAGTTCCAGGCATGGATGCATAAGCTACCGGGAACGTTTTGAGTCTGACATCCACATTTTGATATGTTGTTGTAATCATACATGTAAACGATTTATGTAATGTAATGTATGTTTTAGTTTATAATGAAAGTTTTTAAATTCCGCTGCAAAAGTGATGTTTGCTTTAATATTTTATGCGATGACGGTCCAGCTGTAAGCCTCCCGGGAACGGGGCCTTACAACCGACGGTATAAATTCAAGGAAATTATTGTTTAAGCCCAATTAAGTCGTTTTTAACCCTAATGACGAAGGGGGAGGGGTATTTAGCCACAGCACGAACTAGAGAGCTTCTTGGGAAAATCTTGGAGTTTGGGAGCAAACAAACAAAGGTTTTACGCACGGGATCGCACAATCATCCGAATCATTCGGTTTATCATTCCCAGAGTTTATTCACCTTCTTGTTCATGTTTAGACACTTTAAATACATGATTTTTGCTAGTGATTCGGATATGATTGTTGGATAATCTGTAATACTACTTAGGCCAGATGATTATTCTTGTTTGACTAGTTTTTTGTCGGTTTTGGAACTCGTTCAAGTGGATTTATAATAAAGTAACAAAACTGGTTTTTTTTCTGACTTGGTGTGGATGAATATCTTTTATACCTTATAATTACTTGTTAATCCTCGTGTGTCTGGTGAATGTCTTTCATGGAATAGGTGCATTGCTAGACTGTTTACTTTGTGTTCTCAGTTATAGGTAGTTTGCTAAACGATCGTAGTATCCCATAGGAGTAACTTGAATGAATTTGGTAATCTAGATATTCTAATAATCTTAAACTGTAAGGTGAGAGGTTATCAGTAGTCTTGCATGTTTGATTGCTAGGTTCAGTATATTTGTAAAAAAGCCTTTGTCTAGTTTCCTTACACTTTCTTGTTAACCAAGTCTGTGAGAGAAACTCCATAGTTACCCCTTGCACTTAAGTGTATTGAGATCTTTACGCTGTAAGGGAGATGTCTAGCGGTACTTTATGATATGGATGCATCGTAAGAGAAGTCCATAAACTGGTAATTTAACATACTATAGGGTCTCGTCGCGGGTTGACATCATTGAGAAGGGTTTGACGGTCTCTAAGTTGCTCATAGGTTAGTATCTTAAGATCCCAGTTTCTGCATTAGTTCCATAACTGATAGAAGACTAGTTACCCAATTATATGATTCTCGCCAAGGTAGTATCTTCCCCTTCTCTGATTTCAATTAAAGTTTCATTCGTGTTTAGTTCCTTGTCTTAACCACTTTTTAATTAATTAATTTTATTAGTTATTAGAACCCCCCCCCCCTCTAAACATAAAAACATAAAAACAATAAAAAATCAGTTTAGTAGAGGTGTCCTAGAGTCTAGTTACGTCATTCATTTAAGTCTCGTGGGATCGATATCCGGACTTACTTAAGCTTACTAGAGTCGACAGGTTCACTTGCCTGTTAGTAGTTTAGTTTAGAGAGTCTAGAGTTAACTTAGTGTCTGTTAGAGTCAGTTTTTAATTGTTTTAATTGAACTACTTTTTGCACAACGTTATTATTATTATTATTATTATTATTATTATTATTATTATTATTATTATTATTATTATTATTATTATTATTATTATTATTTTTATTATTATTATTATTATTTATAAAGAAACCGTGTGTAGGCTGGTATGTTGTGTGTCGACTTATGTACATATATATGTATATATATACGGGTGTGTGTGTGTGTCAGGTGCATGTGTATGCATGCTTATATGTATGTGCGTATGGCATGTGTTGTAGGTATATGTGTGTATATATAAGTATGTATGTATGTGTGAGATACAAAGTCAAAACAAGAAATCTTCTCAAGCTTAACTCTTGAAGCACAAAACTTCCGAAGCTTAACTCTTGAAGCACAAATCTTCCGAAGCTTAACTCTTAAAGCACAAACTCCTGAAGCTTAACTATCGATGCTCAAAACTTACGAAGCTTAACCACTGGAACATAAATCTTCCGAAGCTTATGCACATCTTCGGAAGTATTAGTTTTAGTGTCGTGATGTGTATAGTTAGCAGAGGTTAGGGGTCCAATGTGTATATTTCCATATGTTCTTAAAAATTATTAGTTCATCAATTATCATCTAATATTATTCATTATGTTTTGTCGATACACTTAAGTTGTTATTATACGTTATGGTTCGTTTGGTTGTTTTTGTTCAGATGAGCCGATGTTAATGGTTTGAAAGTTTTAATGTTCATTAATTTATTAACCAGGGTTTATTCTTATAACTTTTGTCTTCTAAGTTATCAAGCCCGAATCCCATTTGGTCGGTTCAGCATGCCCTATAGTCATATTTGCCCACTGGGCCATATTGATTATGCGGGTCAAAGGCCATTAAGTTTTGTGGCCTAATGGCCCAGTTAGGGTTTGATAGGCCAAAGCCCATTTAGGTGTGTGTATTGGTGTGGGCCTAAGCCCAGAGCTATTGGGCCTAAATTTGGGCTCTCTAAACAAGGGTTTGGTGTCATTATGTGGCCCAATAAGGTTTCTAATAAAAATTTCTAGGCCTAAAAACCGAGATTCTCACAGTTCAGCACTTAATGTTTTCAAACTATTTGTTTCGCGAGCAAATGTCTGAATGGTTTAGACATTTGCCTCTGAATGGTTAAGCATTATACTAATGTTGAATGGTTAAGAGGTCTAATGCTGAATGGTTAAGACATCTTATCTGAATTGGTTAGACATTTGCCTTTGAATAGGTAAGCGATATACTAGCTCTTAATGGTTCAAACCTCTTAATGGTTCAACACTTAATAGTTTAGACCTCTTATTGGTTCAGCACTTAATCATTCAGAAATTACCAAACAGCCCCTAAGTCGTGAAAACTTGATCAATCGAAACAAATAGATCAAGCTATTTCGCCAAATCATCCAGATCTACAATTTCGATCGAAACGACATTTAATGGCTAATTTGTGTGATCTTTAATTTGCAGCACAAAGGCTACAACTTGTTAGTATTTATAAAGGAGAAGCTGACAATATAGTTCAAGTTCAGAAAGTAGTGGCAACATTCTTTTGTCCAGGTGTTTTATTATTATTGTTAGTGAGAAGTAAATTTTTCTTATCTTTAATATTTAGCAGCAATAATATCACTAGCATTGCTTATAATTTAGCAACATTCCTTTTGTCTAGCTTTAGTGATAGGGAGCTTTGAATAATTTTAGTTTAATTAATATCATATTCTTTCTGAAATTAGAGCAGTTGCAATAATTTTTTTACCTCGGTTTACATAACATTTGATCGGGTCTTTTGACACATTTAAGTAGCATTTTGATTTTTTATAGTTCCTAAAGTGGTTAGGGGTCATTTTGACCATTTTTTGTTAAAAGTGGTTTGTTATAATTTCATGATGTGTGTACAGGTCATTTTGACCCATTCAAATAGTATTTAGTTTGTTATGACTTCATAAAGTAGGTATATGGATCATTTGGAACCATTAAAATTAAAACCGAATGATTATAGTTTCATAAGGTGTGTTCAGGTTGTTTTTACCCATTTAAATAGCATTTTAATTGTTATGACCCGTTGAAAATAGAAAGTGCATTGCTATAATTTTATAAGATGTGCAGGAAGTTTTGACCCGTTAAAATTTTATTTTTGATGTTATGACTTCATGAGGTGGGTAGAGTTATTTTGACCAATCTAAAATAGAAAATGCATTGTTATAATTTCATAACAGTGTGTTCGGGTTGTTTCGATCCATTTAAATTGTATTTTGATTGTTATGGCTTTATAAAATTGATACAAGTTATTTTAATTATTATGGCTTCATAAGAGAAGGTATGGATCATTTTGAACGTCATAACCCAAAATGACTTGTAACAACCCTATATAATGACAAATTATCTAATGGAACAATAATAACCTTGAATGGTAGGTAATGACCCTAAGCGAGCATCATTAGGCACAGTTGTTAGTCATTTACCATCATTTGCCATAAAAGAATAATTAATGACCATAGTAAACCATAATTGACCAAAATGCCCTATAGTTGTTCATTCATGACTAATTAACCCAAAATGATCATCATTGATCCTTTTTTCTTAAATGGTCAACTAATAAAGCCCGACTATCAGGGGCACTCCAATAGTAAAATGCACCCCATACGCCCACGAACATAGACAAGGCTTGGTAGCCTAAGCCCACCAACCACCAATTCCGAAAGCTCACTACCATAAAACTAGGCCCCCAATAATATTTTGTTGTTAATAGGACTCGAACTCACAACCTCCCCTAGAGGAAGTCATGAGGCTACCACTCACCAATAGTTGATGGTGATCATTATCGATCCTAATTGCATGCTAGTGACCCTAGTGATTAAACTAGTTCATTTTTTGTTATATTTTTTGTAATTATATTTATTGATAGTGGTGTATTTACAAGATTACGTTGACCAAGATGATGAATATGAGGACATGGACCTTTTTGCATCTATAATATGATGATGAGATACAAAGGGATGATAGCCAAAATGATCTAATGAGAGGACGACGCACTAGTTCAAGATCAATTACATAGTCCTGAATTAGAAGTAATAGGTTCAGTTTAACTACTTATACAATGTTTTCAGCTTGTTACCAGTTATATATGTATATATGTTAGTGTATACTTGAGTTCAGATTCTAAAATCAATATAAGAGGACCAACTGATGCATGTTGTGCACACACGGAAAGTCGACGGGCAAAAGATCACTATATGTAATGAGTTTGGACAACCTGTGAGCCGGAAACAAAGGAGAAGGATGTCGTTGGAGATTCTTTTGATTTCTGGGTACAGTTCTGTAAGGCCCCGATCCCGGAGACCTCACAGTTGGTCAATCATAGCATTATACATATAAAACATTCCACATTTCATAAAATTCCGCAGTGGATCAAGTTAACAAAAACCATTCATGCTTATAATTAATGTTGCAAAATAATACATCATTGTAAGTTAGGGTTACAAAAATAATATATTAGTTGCATTACAATATAACAAAATCTTTAAGCATGAATGGATGCCAGTCTTGCCCCGACGAGTAGCTTCCCCCGCGTGCATCCTCAGCAATAATTACCTGCCGACTAAAATGTATAAAAGTCAGCGTTGCTTAGTGAGCTCTAATTTAAAAGCGTTAAGATACCTTGTATCATTTATAAATGAAAATACCCCTTTTTAATAAAATACATTTTCTTACTTTCGTACGTGAGCATTCATCGTACATACATCAAGGTATAAACTTGTTATCTTTCATTATCGTACTCATTCGTTCGTTTCGTACTTTTTCATTATCTTCCACTATTTCCAGGTCCTGTCATAACTTTACCCCCATCGTTGGGTACACAGCCACCTCATTCTCGGGGTTAAGTGACAAGGATCTCGTTTCGCACTATGGGATCAATCACCAAGACTGATCCCCCCTGTGTGTGAACCCTCATGGGTTAGCCAAGATCGCACGCTATAGTACACACAGTTGAGCTAGCAACTCTGAATGAGTTGCGAACCTCCTTCATCATTTGCTTGCAAGACTTTTCATTCATTTCTTATGTTCCTCTTCTTTATTAACATTAATCTTTCACTTTCTTCACGATAATACTTTACGTATACGGATAAAATCACACCATGTAAAAGCCACAAATAATAATATAATTAGGAACACAAGAACAGTCCAAAACATGAATAAGATAATCAGATAATAGCATCAAGTCAAACCAGGGTCAAACCTTAAAATTCTGATTTCCCAAAATTTCAAAAAAATTTCTAAGGGTTCTAGGCGCATGAGCACTATGCAGGCGCATGAACCCTGTTCGGGCGCATGAGGAACTTAGGCGCATGACACTATTTGGGTGCATCATCTAACACTTAGGCAATTCTCTCGGCGCATGGGTACTGTTAGGGCGCATGACCTACACTTAGACGCCTGAGCAGATTGGTTGGGCGCGTGGATTACTGTTCGGGCACATGAGTTATCACTTAGTGTTTTCAGGCAATGTCTTGGGCATGGGAACTATTGGTGCGTATGACCCTCACTTAAGTTTTTCTAAGGCAGCGCATGTCCTTGTTTGGGCGCATTGCATGTACTTAGGCGTTTCTAAGTCAAAATCTCAGGCAAAAAGGCCCTGTTTGGGCGCATGACCACCTGTTATTCATTTTTCAAAATTGAAACTAACCCAGACCTGCATTTTTCCCCAGTTCTAAGCATAAGCTTAACATTCTAAACAACAACACATAAACAAGCAAGGAACATAAGCATAAGATACACAACATACGGGTATTATTAAAACAGTTATAAACCTTTTTACATATACATTTTCAGCCCCCAAAACATTTTAAAAACATAGAAAACGGGGTCTAGAACTCACCTAGTGCAGCAAACAAGTAAAACTCCACCGAACCTGCTTGCAAGAGTTCAAACACCTGAAACAAGTAAAAACAAACAACAAAACACATAAACACATATAAATCGGTTTCATGGTCAAAACCCAACATAAACCGAGCCAATTATGTATAGAAATACATACCAAGTTCAAAAACAGCCTCTTTCTCTCTCTAGAACCGAGAGAACTTCGATTTCTTCTTCTTCTTCTTTTGTTTCAGTCGAACACTGCAGCAGCAGGGGTGATATGGGCGGCCATGCCCATATAAAGTGCACTTTTTGACTTTGTGTACTTTTACACAAACACCCCTCATCTTTGGCTCCTTTTCCATTCTTTCAAGATACTTTTATTTTCTTTTATTTTGACAAGATTTCTGGTGTTACAAGTCTACCCCCCTTAAAGAGGTTTCGTCCCCGAAACCTGCCACTCTCGAATAACTATGGGTAATGTTGTCTCATTTCATCTTCAGTCTCCCACCTAGACTTCGAACCCTTCTGATTTTCATTGCACGCGCACAAGTGGAACCACTTTATTTCTCAGTCTCTTCTCCTTCCTGTCGATGATTGCCACTGGTTGCTCTACATAATTAAGCCGTTCATCCACCTCGATGTCCTCCAGTGGTACAATCATATCTTCATCAGCTAAGCACTTTCTCAGATGAGATACATGGAATGTCGGATGAATTCCACTTAACTCATCAGGCAAGTCTAAGCGAAACGCCACCTCTCCTACTTGTGCAACAATTCGGAAAGGCCCTATATACCTCGGGCTCAGCTTGCCCCTCTTCCTGAACCGGATGATCCCTTTCCAAGGCGAGACCTTTAACATGACTCTATCACCATGTTGAATTCAATCGGTCTATGCCTTTTGTCGCATACAACTTCTGTCTATCCTTTGCCTCCTTCATAAAGGCTTTGATCTTTTCCAATTTCTCCGTCGTAGCCTCGATCACCTCAGTACTTCCCAGCTCCTTTTGTCCAATATCTCCCCAACATGCGGGCGTCCTACACCACCTACCGTATAGCATTTCGTATGGTGGCATACCATGCTGGCATGATAACTGTTATTGTATGAGAACTCTGCTAACGGTAGGTGATCATCCCAACTTCCTCCAAAGTCAATCACACATGGTCGGAGCATATCCTCGAGCGTTTGAATCGTCCTCTCAGACTGACCATCTGTCTGAGGATGGTAAGCCGTGCTAATGTGTAGCCTCGTCCCCATTGCATCATGAACATTTTCAAAACTTCGATGTGAACCGGGTGTCACCGTCTGACACAATAGACACCGACACACCATGACGAGCTACAATCTCTTTAATGAACAGATCCACCAGTCTCTCGAATGAATACGTCTCGCGGATCGGTAAGAAGTGAGCACTTTTTGTCATACGATCAACTATCAACCATATGGCGTCATACCCCCTTGACATACGGGGTAACTTCGTGAAGAAGTCCATGGTGATGTGCTCCCACTTCCACTCGGGTATATTCAATGGTTGGACCTTCCCGTATGGCTTTTAATGTTCTGCCTTTACTTGCAGACAAGTAAGGCATTTACTCACATACTCCACCACATCGCGCTTCATTCCCGGCCACCAGTAATCCTTCTTCATATCATGGTACATTTTGGTAGTGCCAGGATGAATGGAGTATCGAGTCTTATGAGCTTCATCCAAAATCCGCCCCTGTAGATCTCCATATCGGGGAATCCACATCCCCGAAGCGGGTTCTAACTCCATGAGTATTCTCTCCTAGCTCCATGACTAGACCTCTCATTCGTTCAGAGTTGAGGCGGTCTTCTTTCAATGCCTCATTTTGAAATTCTTTGACCTGTGTCAGAACGTCCGAGGTCATCACCACTGATACGCCTTCACCCGAATCGGCTTGGGTCTCTCTTTTCGGCTAAGGGCATCGGCCACTACGTTGGCCTTGCCCGGGTGGTAATGGATTTCACAATCATAATCCTTGATCATCTCTAACCACCTCCTTTGCCTCATGTTGAGATCAATTACATAGTCCAGAATTAGAAGTAATAGGTTCAGTTTAACTACTTATACAATGTTTTCAGCTTGTTACCAGTTATATATGTATATATGTAGTGTATACTGAGTTCAGATTCTAAAATCATATAAGAGGACCAACTGATGCATGTTGTGCACACACGGAAAGTCGACGGGCAAAAGATCATTATATGTAATGAGTTTGGACAACCTGTGAGCCGGTAACAAAGGAGAAGGATGTCGTTTGAGATTCTTTTGATTTCTGGGTACAATTCTATAAGGCCCCGATCTCGGAGACCTCACAGTTGGTCAATCATAGCATAATACATCTAAAACATTACACATTTCATAAAATTCCGCAGCGGATCAAGTTAACAAAAACCATTCATGCTTATAATTAATGTTGCAAAATAATACATCGTTGTAAGTTAGGGTTACAAAATTAATCTATTGGTTGCATTACAATACAACAAAATCATTAAGCATGAACGGATGTCAGTCTTGCCCAGACGGTAGCTTCCCCGCGTGCCATCCTCAGCAATAATTACCTGCCGACTGAAAATGTATAAAAGTCAGCATTGCTGAGTGAGCTCTAGTTTAAAAGCGATAAAATACCTTGTATTATTTATATATGAAAATTCCCCCGTTTTAATAAAATACTTTTGTTACTTTTGTACGTGAGCATTCATCATACATACATCAAGGTATAAACTTGTTATCTTTCATTATCATACTCATTCGTTCGTTTCGTACTTTTTCATTATCTTCCACTATTTCCAGGTCCTGTCATAACTTTACCCCCATCGTTAGGCACACAGCCACCTCATTCTCGGGCTAAGTGACAAGGACCCCGTTTCGCACTATGGGATCAATCACAAAGACTGATCCCCCCTGTGTGTGAACCCTCATGGGTTAGCCAAGATCGCACGCTATAGTACACACAGTTGAGCTAGCAACTCTCAATGAGATGCGAACCTCCTTCATCATTTGCTTGCAAGACTTTTCATTCATTTCTTATGTTCCTCTTCTTTAATAACATTAATCTTTCACTTTCTTCACGATAATACTTTACGTATACGGATAAAATCACACCACGTAAAGCCACAAATAATAATATAAAAAGGAACATAAGAACAGCTCAAAACATGAATAAGATAATCAAATAATATCATCAAGTCAAACCAGGAAAACCATAAAATTCTGATTTCCCAAAATTTCAAAAAGATTTCTAAGTGTTCTAGGCGCATGAGCACTATGTAGGTGCATGAACCCTGTTCGGGCGCATCAACACTTAAGCGCATGAGGAACTTAGGTGCATGAAACTATTTGGGCGCATCATCTAACACTTAGGAAATTCTCTGGGCCCATGGGTACTGTTCGGGCGCATGACCTACACTTAGATTCCTGAGCAGATTGGTTGGGCGCATGGATTACTGTTTGGGCACATGAGTTATCACTTAGTGTTTTCAGGCAATGTCTTGGGCGCATGGGAACTATTGGGGCGTATGACCCTCACTTAAGTTTTTCTAAGGCAAATTCCCAGGCGCATGGCCTTGTTTGGGCGCATTGCCTGTACTTAGGCGTTTCTGTCAAAATTTCAGGCGCATGGGCCCTGTTGGGCGCATGACCACCTGTTATTCATTTTTCAGAATTGAAACTAACCCGGATCTGCATTTGCACCTGTTCTAAGCATAAGCTTAATATTCTAAACAACCACAACACATAAACAAGCAAGGAACATAAGCATAAACATAAACAATACGGGTATTATTAAAACAGTTATAAAACCTTTTACATATACATTTTAGCCCCCAAAACATTTAAAACACATAGAAAACGGGGTCTAGAACTCACCTAATGCAGCAAACAAGTAAAACTCCACCGAACCTGCTTTCACAAGAGTTCAACGCCCTAAAAACAGTAAAAAAACAAACAACAAAACATAAACATATATAAATCGGTTTCATGGTCAAAACTCAACATAAACCGAGCCAATTATGCATAGAAATACATACCAAGATCAAAAACAGCCTCTTTCTCTCTCTAGAACCGAGAGAACTTCGATTTCTTCTTCTTCTTTTGTTTCAGTCGAACACTACAGCAGCAGGGGTGATATGGGCGGCCATGCCCATATAAAGTGCACTTTTTGACTTTTGTGTACTTTTACACAAAACACCCCTTATCTTTGGCTCCTTTTCTATTCTTTCTAGATATTTTTATTTTCTTTTATTTTGACAAGATTTCGGGTGTTACAAATTCTTATGGAAGAAGGTGCCACATAAATATAGGAATATTTCTTGGTAAGTTTATAAGTAGTTTTTTTATTTGTTATATGTCATTTTTAACTAAATTCTAACTTTTTGAAGGAAAAATACAATGTGCATCATGTTGCTAAAACTTGGAGTAATAAAGATGTAACGATAATTTTCTTGACAATTTATTTATTATTAGTTTTTCATATTTAGAGTTTCTTATTATTTTAGTCATTTATTTTAATGTGTATTCAGAAGCATTGTTTGAGGGCTAAGGAAATACGCATGTCACAAAAAAATATGCATACACTCGGTCCAAAAAGCTTTGCTAGGATTTGTAAAGAGATGGTAAGAGTTTTGTTTTTTCTCATGATTTATGTTTTTGTACGGTTCAAAATGATAATTTTATCTATTATGTATGTTATCATGAATGTAGAAAAATGATAACACAAATAATGAATTGCCAACTTTAACGTAAATGTTTGAACGTACACTTAAAAGGACTGAAGGCGGGCATATCTGATAAATATGATAACATTGAAAGAAAAATTGTAAGTTCTTTCTAGTTTTTCTTTTTGAGAATTTTGTATGAAGTATCCTGTATGTATGTAATAAATCAAATGAGTTGGGCTAAAGGTATTATACTATGATTGTTATGTTAACATAGCTTTTCACATGTTACTCAAGATGTGTCATACCTCTACTTGCTTAATTAGAATTTAGATGAATAATTTGAATTTTAAGATCAAATATCTAAATTTGACTGAATCATATATTGTTATGTTCTTCTCTATTACTGCTTGAAACTAGTATATCTACCTCACTTATAGTTTGAATAAACACGCATGCTTCACGCTTGGCTTAACCACTTCAACGATACCCTAATCTGTGTGCATGCTTACTTTAATAATAATAACTAAATAACTATTATGTATGGACCATTTAATATAATAGCAAATTACAAGTGATTCTTTTATTTAGGGTAAATAACATCTTTGTTATAAATCACACCATAGAAATACTCATATGTTCCTATATAACCTTTTGAGCCTTTACTTTGTTCTGTTCACCATCGTTGATATCAAGAAGCTTTGTTTATACTTCTGTAATAGTCATCTATAAATAATCAACCTTTGCCTTTGCTTTTGTTTTGTTCAAACAATCATTTTTAAAATTTTCAGTTACTGCAAACAAGGATATTAAAAAAAGATAATATGTCAATTTATAATATCATGTCAATTTTATAATAAGTTTAAATATAGTAATGTTCTCTCAAAAAGAAAATGTTGTTGATTTAGTTGCATAATATTTACATAACATACATTTGATGAAGTAGATTTGACATCAAGAAGATTAAGTGTAGCTCTTTTCTTTCTTGACATCTGAAGTAATCATATTTTTAAAGATGTTTTTGATATGTTTAAGTTCATTAAGCTTTATTGTGTCTAAATGTTTGGAATGTCATTGGCTTATGACCTAGTTAGACTTTCTTATATATACTCTCATAGGTGTGAACTATTGTTATTAGCAGTAGAATTCTTATGATGGTGTTGACCCTAGCATCCTTCTAGCATTTTTAAAGGAGTCACAAATAGAACCCTATATGTTGTTCTAATACCGTAGAGAAAATGCCTAAAATTGATCTACCAAATGCCTAAATTATGTTGTTTTGCTACTTTTTATGTTGTTTTTGTGCTGTTTACTGCTGTTACATTTGATTCATGTTGGTTTAAAACTGTTTTTGTGCTCGTTTATTGCTGTTATTTGCTGTTGTTTTGCTGTGTTTTTCTGTTTTAAAGACTATTATTCTGCCGCTGTTTTGCTACTAGTTTCATGCTATTTTGTTACTATTTTAATGTCGTTTTACTGATGTTTACATGCTAATTTGTTGCGTTTGGGAGACTGTTATTTTGCTGTTAGTTTCATGCTGCTTGGTGCTAGTTTCATTCTATATTTTAATGTTGGTTTCATGTTGTTTGCTGCCATTTTAGGTATCTATTCTCACCCAAACTTACTTTAGTTTCATGTTGTTTTGAATCATCTGTAAGGTTCTTACAATTGAGGTTCTTGATGTGATTATTTTTATTAAGGTGGGTTCTTTCGAAAGGTTTCTTGAGAAGTAAACTTGTGATCTTGTTTTGCTAATCTTGGAGCCAATGAAGTGGGCTTGACTTTATTTTAAAGGCTTTTTTTTCATAAAGTTCAGATCTTTATTTTCATTGAGAGTAAGTGAAGCTCAATAGAGAATACGTGTGATTTTGTTGAACTCCTTTCAAACTAAATTAGAATTCATTTGTTCATGCTAGCAAAAAACATAAATAGATAATAAAATATAATGTATAAATGCTCTTATATAATTCTTTTCAACTACACATCATCTGTATGTCATTGTAGGTATCATTTGTATTGAGTGTAATTGTGACATCCGGTAATTTTCCGTTACCAAACTCCGTTAGTTCCGTTAGGTCTGGCATACACGTGTTGTGAGCACACACTAGTTGTCGTTGAACGTTGGTGACTTAATAATAATTATTAATGATAAACAGATAATTATTTAACTAATAACGTTGTTTATTAGTTGTGCTTATGCGATCTAATATTATTTGTGGATTTTATCTTGTAACGTGCCAACGTGTGTATTTAATTCGTGTATTTTGTTACTAGTGAAAATAATGCATGTGATTATTATTGTTGGTTAACAATGTTTGTATTATTAAGTTAAAACTATTTAAAAAGTGTTTAAAAGCTTAGTTTTAATAAAATGTAAACAATAGGGGTTTAAGTGCTAAATATGATTAATTAAGTTAAAAAAAACCCGACCCTAGCCCCCACATACCCATCGGCCGCGACACACACTCAAACACACACAAACATGTGATTTCAGTCAAGAACAAGCAATTGTGCATCGATTTGGATCGATTTCAAGGATTATTACACGTTAGAAACATCAATTCTTGTCCAATACGTGATTAAAGGTTAGTTTTTTTGTGGTTTTTTATGGTTTTTGATTATGGCCGAAACCCTAGTTCAAGATTGGTGCTTGAAAGTCGAATGTTAGATTGTTTGATGAATGTGTGATGTTAGCTAGATTGTATTGATGATAGTTTACGTGAATTGTACAAAATTTGTGATTTTGATGTGTTGTTCATACATTACTATTAGTAGTAACTTTATTGCATGAAGTTGGTGATTCGATGATGAATTGATGATGATATGGTTTTTATGATGTTGTATGAGGTTAGAATGATGATGATTATGCTAGAAATCCAAGAATTGTTAATGTAGTTCATACCTTACTAAAAGTAGAACTTTTGGATAGGGGTTTTGTGAATTGTAATGATTTGATGGTGTTGAACATGTTTAAATGAAAGATATGAGCTTGAATTGGTATATTGTTAATGAATTCAAGTATGTATTGGGTGTTGGATAGATTTTGGGATGTACTTTCCCGAAAGGGAACTTTAATTGCATAGAATCTTAGATATGATGAATTGGGCATGTTTGTAACGTTAGGATCATGTTAGAATGTTCATTGATGGTGTCTAATGTGGTGGAATGGATTAGCTGGGTCATATGGATGCTTGTTTGGTTATTTGGAGATTTGATCTCTTAGTGGGTATACATGGTGATGGATTATGTGGGTTATGATAAGATCATGTTTGGGATTGTAATAGATCACCATTGGATATTTTGGTTGGTATGAATCTTGTTGAATAATGTGATGGTGATCGTCATACATGCGTGCGAATCTGAGGCCCCTACTTAGTAGGATTGGCAGGGTTTAGGGTGTGAAGTCGTGAGTGGCTTCACATGGCATTGTGCATGATTAGACTTTATGTATGACGTACTAGTTGTGATGAGATTGTAATTGTGTTGAGTATGTTGACTACTTGAGATTCGCATGAGTTGTATGATAATCTAGTAGTATGATGATCTAGGTAGAACGAGTGGTTGATGAAATGACATACATGAACAACTTGTATGATAACCATGTATGATGAACTGTATGCTTGATTAAATGGAATTTCAATTAGTATGTCACCAACGGGTCAAACGGTCAACTGGGTCAAATGTGTCTTGTTTTTCTAAAACCGTTGATCAATGTGCTATTGAGCACTTAGGGTTGTTATGGTTTTGTGTACACGTACTCATGTACTTGCAGGTTCTAGGTAACCTCTGAAGGTTGTCTTCCTCTCCCTTTCAAGTTATCTTTTATATCATTCGTGTGCATACCAGGTGATGTTAGACCCTGAAAGGATCATACTTGCCAACTCAAGAAGTGGTTGGAGGTTGTTCTGGTTGGAGAACATTAGTTACAGAAAACAACAGAAGAACACAGAAGACATCATCAACAGAAGACAACAGAAGACAAGAAAAGATAAGTATGAGCACCCGCATTTGTTAATGCGGATGACTAGTGAACAAATGCTGGCAAGTGTTTGTTCACCCGCATTAACAATGCGGATCAAGACAACTAATGCTGAACATAAGTGTTCATCTGTATTTGTCCATACGGATGAACTGAAGAAATGCTGACAAAGATGTTCACCCGCATTAGTCTATGCAGATGAACAACAGTAAATGCTGACAAGACTTATTCATCCGCATAAACTAATGCGGGTGAGCAAACACAAATGCTGACTACAAACAACAAATGCTGATGAAGACTTGTTCATCCGCATGAACTAATGCGAATGAACAACTTACACTGTTTTATATTTATTTTATACTTAGACTAGATTCACTTGTATAGATCAGGGTTGGTTTAGTCTTTTGTACAGGCAATGTATACGCCTATAAATAGGGTCACATACCCTAACTTTGTAAGCTTTTGGTCTTCAATAGTTATAACATCAATATTATACATCAGTGACTTCGGTGTTCATGTACTGCATTTACTCAAACATTTATTGAGGTTCATCTGTTCTGTTATATAGTGATTCCCACACTATATTACTGACTTAGTGAGCATATTCGATCCTAGGTTGAGTCACATCAACCGAGAATATCATTCTCAAACCCAGTCAATTGGTATCAGAGCCTTGGCTCTTGAATTCATCACAAAATCATCTCGGATTTTGGATGAAAATCGATTGAACTGTAGACTGAATTGTTCATCAGCAAGATCTACTTTTGATAAACAAACATACTGTAATCGAATACCACAAAGTACAAAATCTTCAGATCTGCTGCTGTCGAACCCAACAACACAATATCAAGAACTTAGAACTCCTTCAAATCTACAGATCTAAACTTAACAGACCTGTTCTTGACCGAAAACAGAAGATTAAGAAAAACACACTGTTCGAACTTAAAATCAACTTAAAACAGTATTCAACAAGTTAAAATCAGTTTAACTAACATGGATTCCTATAATCATTTTGAAATTGGTCATGCATCTAAACCTCCTATGCTTACACAAATATGAGTTTAAGCAATGGAAAATTCATTATAGAAATTACATTACAGGTGTAGATCCTGACTACTGGATATCGATTTGCAAAGGTCCCCACATTCCACTGTCCTGAATGTTGATCAGCTGCTCAATACAGAACTGCAAGAATTCCCATTGAGGATCCCAACTTAAATTTTGATGATGAAGAATACATGAAATCAAGATTGATCTTAGAGCTTATTCCATTCTTACACAAGCTCTTAAAATGGATGTTCTCAAAGATTAGAAAAATATGGTACTGCAAAGGGGGTCTGGGATGCTCTACAGATTATGTGTGAGGGAAGCAGTGAAGTTACAGAAATTAACAAAGACAAGTTAATAAATCAGTATGAGACATTTCATCATACCAAAGGAGAGTCTATCTCCAGACAGCTTCACAGATTTGTGCAACTTGTAAATGACCTTGAAATTATGGGGGTCACTTACAAGGAGAAGGAATTAAACAAGAAAATGTTGCACAGCTTGCCTGAAAGGTGGAAACAGAATGTTACAATGTTGAAGAATACTCTTGATTTGGAGAGTACTAGCTTGGATATCATGATTGCAAAAATTAAGGCTCTTGAACTTGATGAAAGGAGCAGAAATCTGAGTGGACCTCAAGTCATTGAGGCTTACAAGTTTCCATATGAAACTCATTCTGTTGAAAATGCCTTTGTTACTGAAGAAGAAGACTTTCTTTCATCAAGAGATCAAACAAGAACAACAGGATTTTGTGCTGCTTCACAACCTCAAAAACAACCATCTTTTGCTCAACCCACTGTATCTCCTAAAAACATGCATGATGAGCAAAAATCTAAAGAACAAAAGGCAACTTACAATGCCTTTGTTGCTAGCTTTGAAGCCTACCTTGGGGGGAGACTCACATTAGCTCATCTGATTCAAGAAGATCTAGAAGAAATGGATCCTGATGATGTGGAAGAAATGGATTTGCAATGGCAGATGGCCATGATTGCTATGAGAGCAAAGAAATTCTTTCGCAAAGGTAAGAAACTGAGCCTTAATGAGAACACCAAACTGGGATATGACAAATCTAAAGTTAAATGCTTAAACTGTGGGATGGCTGGTCATTTCTCTCGGGAATGTAACTCTCCCAGGAGAAACAATACAAGCTTTAAAAGACCATCACATGACCAACATTCTACTCAGCACAATACCAACTATCATCTAAGCAACAACAATCAATAGCAACAACAGAGTCAGCAACAGCAACATCACCAAAGACAACCTCTGCTGACACATCAATCTCAAGGAAGCAGTCAGCAAACATCAAATGCTCTTTCATCAGACAAGATGGAGTGTGTGATTGGAGCCTGTATGCAAGGAAGTTCAACCTTAATTCCAGAACCATGCTCTAATGGCTCATATCAATGATGTCCTTCTCCAATGCCATCTGAGGTAAAATCCAATCTATGTTCTGAAAAATGTGTTCTAGAAGTACATGGGTACAGGGAACACAATCACAAATTGGCTAATAAAATAAGAGAAGAAAAGGTGAAATTAGAGATGTTCAAACTAGAAATGAGAATTTATGAAGTTAAAATCAAATCTCTGTTGTCTGACATGGAAACACTCCATGGTGAAAAGTACACACTTGTGGCTAAAAATGAGAGGTTAACTGAATTGTTGACCAAATCAAAAGCTGAGCAATCAGCTACTGAAATGAAACTTGAAAAGTTTTAGCTCTCATCTGTCAAGCTGCAGAGTTACTTGTGTCTCAAAAGGGGGCTAAAGATATGACTGGGATAGGCTACAAAACTTGTCCTCCTCCATATAATGATAACTACACTGTTATGCCTGAGTCACTTACTCAATCAGATACAAAAGAATCTAAAATTATTGAAACCAAATCAATGATTCTCAAACAACAAATCCTCAAAACAAACCAGGTGTTTACATTGAAACTGATGAGGATAAAATCAGATTGGGTCATCCTATCAAAATCAAAGAGTGCTCAGACAAACCTGTGGTTATCAAGAAACCAAAGAGCCCAGTCAAATCAATTGTGCCTTTTGTAAAATTTGTTCCTCAAAATCTTAAAGTGAATCACACTGCTGAATGCTCAGTGAAACCATCTGCTAAAAGCAGATCTGATTATGAGATCATATCTTCAAAAAATTCAAGTGAATCAGATAAGGTTTCATTGAAATTCAAGGATAAAACCAAAGTTCCCTTAGTCACCAAAGGGAAAACCACTTTTGTACAAAAATCTAAAGTGAAATCTGATTCACCATCTTCATCAAATATTAGACAAGGAATTGGGTTTGATATTTTCAACAAAGAACAGGTAGAACAATTCGATAGGGAAATAAGGCAATACAGAAAGAAGCAGCATCAGTCACCCAAAAACAAAGCAAGTCAGAATTGTGAAACAATCTGTTGGCACCCCAAAGACTGATATGACTTCTGTTTCAAAATTAAAGGACAATCAAATGTATTGTGAATTCTGTGATATGACCAATCACAATACAGATGAGTGCTACTTCACTGAGTACTGCTCTATCTGTGACATGAACAATCACTCAATGAAAAACTGTCATTTTAAAAATATTGTTCATTATGTGATATGACCAATCACAATACAATTGATTGTTACTTTAATCAAAAAGGATTGAAAAGTTCACAAAACAAGCCCATTTCATCAGTTCCAACTGACAAGGTCAGACACAAAAGTCCAACAAACCTAAACAAATCATTGAAGTCTCATCAAAAATATAAAATTAAAGTGATTTCTGACAAACAAAAATCTATTCAACCTTTACACAAAAATCACAAGGAAAGATTTGTATACTCTTCTGACACTTCAGATGAAATTGATGAAATCAAACTTCAAAGAAGTAATAGAAAGGGCTGAAATCATCCTCCTCTAAAACTCAAACAAGAGGAAAATACCAAGAGGTAATAGTGATTGATGCAAAGGGAAAACCCAAGACCATTATGGCTTGGGTTCTTTATTCTAACTAGTTCTTTTTATGCTTGTAGGGTCATTCATACAGGTCCAATAGCTTATGGTACGTGGACAGTGGATGCTCCCGACACATGACTGGAGACAGTTCCCTCCTTCATGACTTCAAGCATATTCAAGGAACTACTGTAGCATTTGGAGGAGATTCACAAGGTGGTAGAATTACAGGAGAAGGTTCTGTGACAAATGGACTGCTGAGCTTTGATAAAGTGAACTACTGCGAGCAACTGAACTTCAATCTGCTCAGCGTGTCTCAGATTTGTGACAAGAAATATTCCACTCACTTCACTGACACTCATTGTCACATTCTAAAACTAGGATTTTACATTCCTGAAGAATGGGTTGTCTTGAAGACACCGAGGAAGAATAATACATATGTCTTGAACCTTAATTCTGCTCATCCATCTGAAGAGACATGTCTTTTGTCTAAAGCATCTGTTGATGAGTCACAACTTTGGCATAGACGTTTAGGACACACGAACTTTAAAAACATGAACAGATTGGTCAAAGGAAACCATGTAATTGGTTTGCCCCAAAAAGAATTTCATTTTGTTGATCACTGTACTGCATGTCTTAAAGGAAAACAGCATAAATCCTCACATAAGCCAAAGCTTGTGAACACAAACAATTCTCCTTTAAAGTTACTTCATATGGATCTCTTTGGTCCAACTCATGTCATGAGTATTGGAAAGAAGCACTATTGTTTGGTGATCATAGATGACTTTACACGATTTACATGGGTCTTCTTTTTACTTCATAAAACGAGGCATCCCAAATAATAAAGATTTTATCACAAAAATAGAAAATCAACTTGATTTAAAAGTAAAATCAATCAGAAGTGATAACGGGACAGAATTCAAAAATGAGGATCTTAGTTCATTTTGCACACACAAAGGCGTTGTTCATCAATTCAGTGCAGCTCGGACTCCACAACAAAATGGAGTGGCTGAAAGGAGGAATAGAACTCTAATTGAAGCCGCATGAACAATGCTGGCAGATGCAAAACTTCCCATTACATTTTGGGCAGAAGCTGTCAACACTTCATGTTTTGTGCAAAATCGAACTCTGATAATTAAAGAGCACAATAAAACTCCTTATGAACTTCTTTTTCACAGAAAACCTTTATTGGATTTTTGAAGTCATTTGGATGTCCGGTCTCAATATTGAACACCAGAGACCATTTAGGAAAGTTTGCTCCTAAGTCTACGAGGGATTCTTTGTGGGATATTCCTCTGTTTCAAAGGCTTTTAGGGTGTTTAATCATTAAACATCATTGATGAATCACAAACATTCAATTCAATGAGCACTCTTTTCCAAAATCATCAATCGGTCCTGAATGGTTGTTTGATATTGACTCGTTTACAAGATCTTTTGATCAGTTTAACTTGTCAAATGCAGGATCCTCTGACTCAGTGGATAGAAGAACTGATTTTCCTATGATTCCACCTTCTTCTGATAATCAAGCTAATAAGGAAGTGCCTCTACAAGCTGATCCTATGAGACCAGTTATTCAACATCAAAGTATTTCAACTGAGGCTGATCATAGCTCAATGCCTTCTCCTTCAGCTGAGCCATCAACTGAAGTGAGCAACCCTGAACCAGCTTATGCACCAGTTGAAAACAACAGAAACACTAATGATGAAAGTATCCAAAGTGTCGTTGAAGCTGAAGATGCTGAACTTTCTGATTCCTTTCATCATTCTCCTACAACTCCACCACAAGATACCTCTCACCAAGATGATCTGAATGTCTCCAATCTTGATGTGTCCATTGCTGGTGATTTGATTCCATTACCAGGACACACAAGAATCATCCAGTGTCAACATTATTGGTGATTTAGACGAGCGGGTGACACGAAGCAAGTCAAGTATTGCAAACATCTGTTTGTTTTCTTGTTTTCTGTGTCAAACTGTACCCAAAACATTAAAGAGGCTCTTCAAGACAATAGCTGGATTGAGGCAATGCAGGAAGAATTGCTACAATTCAAGAAACAAGAAGTATGGCAACTGGTGGATCTTCCCGAAGGTCAATACCCTATAGGCACCAGATGGCTATACAGAAACAAGACTGATGACAGAGGGATCGTCATCAGAAACAAAGCAAGGTTGATAGCACAGGGCTATACACAAGAAGAAGAATAGATTATGACGAGGTGTTTGCTCCTGTTGCTAGATTAGAAGCCATACGACTCTTTCTTGCGTACTCTGCATCCATGAAATTCACAGTTTATCAAATGGATGTAAAGTGTGCATTTTTGTATGGAAAATCTCTGAAGAAGTCTACGTGAGTCAACCTCCAGGCTTTGAGGATCCTGATTTCCCTCACAGGGTATACAAGCTTGATAAAGCTTTGTATGGCTTACATCAAGCCCCTCGAAAATGGTATGAGACTCTGTCATCCTTTCTTCTTGACCATGGTTATGAAAGAGGAAAGATTGATCAGACTTTGTTCAGAAAGAGAAAAGGAAATGAGATGCTGCTTGTCCAGATTTATGTGGATGATATCATCTTTGGCTCCACCAACAAAACACTCTGCAAAGACTTTGAAGATCTTATGCATTCAAAATTTCAGATGAGTGCTATGGGAGAACTCACATTCTTCCTAGGTCTTCAAGTACAACAAACATCCAGTGGAATCTTCATCAACCAGTCAAAATATGTGGAATCCATGTTGAAGAAGTTTCACTTTGCAGACTGTCAGTCCATCAGAACACCTGTTGATACAAAAGTGAAGATTGGCCCAGACACAGATGGCAAATCTGTGGATCAGACTCTTTATCGATCCATGATTGGTTCACTCATGTATTTAACAGCCAGTAGACCTGACATTATGTTTGGTGTTTGTGTTTGTGCCAGGTATCAGGCAGATCCCAAGGAATCTCATGTGAATGCAGTCAAGAGGATATTTAGATATCTTAAGGGCAAACCTGCTTTTGGATTATGGTATCCTAAGGAAGGAGACTTCAATCTCTATGCATATACAGACAGTGACTACGGGGGATGCAATTTCAACAGAAAGTCCACGTCTGGTGGTTGTCAATTTCATGGTCCCAGTCTGGTGTCATGGCAGTGCAAGAAACAGACCAATGTTTCTGTATCAACAGCTGAAGCTGAATATATTGCAGCATCAGCTTGCTGTTCTCAAGTTCTCTGGATTCAAAACCAGATGCTTGATTATGGTTATAATTTCTTGCAAACACCAATCCATATTGACAACACTGCTGCAGTCTTCATAACAAACAATCCAGTTTAGCACTCAAAAACAAAACATATTGAAATTAGATATCACTTTTTAAGAGACTGTGCTGAAAAAGGTTTAATCAAGCTGATTCAGGTTAACACAGACAATCAGCTAGCTGATTTGTTTAGTAAGGCATTTGACCCAAGTCGGTTTGAATTCTTAGTCCAATCAATCAGCATGATTAACCTTGAGTAAAAACTCAAAAATTTACAAAAACATTAAAAAATTTACAAAATTACAAAAAGAAATCTATTTTTGTTGAAGTCCTTGATTTGTACTTCTTATGTGAGATGATATAATTACAGTCGTTATCATTCATTGTGCTTAATTCAATATCTTGAAAGACTGACATGACTTACCTGATATATGGGTAGGCTCAACTTGGAACAGAAGATAAATGCTGTGATAAACTAAAGATCACATTCAACTGTGAATGCATCATCTCAAGAGCATGTAAGTATCTGACCTATCCAAGTGTATGTATGTGTAGTAACCTAAACACACCAGGTCATGATACCTTATGAATCTCATTCACATCAGTTTCTCCTTTGTTTTGCTGAGCAAAGACCTGGGGAAACAAGCACATAGTGCTGATGTCTAGATCCAAAAAGATTCCCAATGAGGAACACATCCAATACGAGTGACAAATAAAATAGAATATAACAAAAGAATCCCAAAGTGGATCACCTTCCAAAGTGAAGAGCAAAAAGAATCCCAATGAGGATCAAACAAAATAAGGATCAGGTAAAAGAATCCCAAAGTGGATCCCCATTACCAAAATGAATGAGGTTTCATAATTTAAATGACCAGGTATTGAAAGTTGTGAAAAAGTTCTACCATACAGTACATGAGGATAGTTGATCTTGCTATGCTTATGAGTGTGAGGTTCATGTTGAATGTTTAATTCAATCAAAACATGATAAAAATCACATGCATTACAATATTGACCAAGCATGAGTTTAAAAGGACAAACATACCTTCAATCAATAAGTTCATGACAACTTGCACTTATGAAAGATAAGATTGTTATGATCCCAAAATTTCAAACAAAAGTGCAAAACAATTAAACAGTTCAGAAATATTGTCCTAAAATTTTATAAATTTTATTTAAAGTTTTTATCCCGCATGGATATAAACTTTAGGGGGAGTAATAAAATTTTAAAAGGAAATATTTACAAAAACATGAAATTTGCAAACATTAAATTGACAACTTTGTCAAATTGATTGTGTCTGTATGGAAATTACTCCATAATCAGCTTCAGAAGATGCATATGTTCCAAAATCAGTCAAGTTGGGAATCTGTGTCACATCAAAGATACATGACAATCCAAGCAAGAATTGACAATCTCAGAATCTGCAAAATCTTCATAAAACAACAAAAATGCAGACTCATCTTCATAAAATCAGAAGCAGCTGTACAAACCAGTCAGAATCATTCACTGCAACTACATTAATTTTTGACTAGTTCAAAATTTAATGCGGGTAAGTGCATTGGTTAATGCGGGTGAAGGTAACCCTGTCATTTAACCAATGCGAGTAACTGTTTTTGTACAAGTAAACTAATGCGGACAACAAATTGTTCATCCGCATTAGCTACAGTAAATGCGGAAACTTAACTCCAACATTTCCAAGGGTGGTTAACTTTGGTCATCCGCATTTGTCTAGTAAATGAGGACAAGTCATTTGTTCACCCGCATTTGCTACATGAAATGCTGATAAGTTAAATTTGGTCACCACATCTCAGTAAATGCAGCTCTTTCGCATTTGTTACAGTAATTGCTGAAAATCTGAATTTGATCATTTGCATTTGTTATAGTAAATGCGCCTATAAAATTCTATATTCGCATTTGCTACAGTAAAAATTTTCTGCACTTGTAAAATTTGTGAAAAATATGAAATGTTCTATAAATACTCATTTAATGTGGGTTATTTATTACTTTTCAAATTTTTGAGTGAACTTTTATAGTGAGTCGAGTGCCAGAAAACCGTTCTTCTTCTGAGTTCAAATCTACACTAATCAAGCTTCATTTTGTTCAAATCCAACATCAAAACAAACAACATTGTCTGTTAAATCGAAGTATTGTCAACTAAAAGGTGATTATCAGTTTCTTACATACTTCGACTGTCGAACAAAATTCTTGAAATGGAACCCTAATCTTGTGAAATGCTTCAAATACACTCAAGAACACTGGATTTAGATAAATGACAGAGTTCATTAAAACCAATGATCGGTGTAAACATCAAAGATTTCATGTGGTTCTAAGAACACATAAAACATCGATGAACAGGGGATACTGGTTTATAACAATGTTGACATCAAAACAACCTGTTAAAACACAATCAAAATCAGTGTATCCCAACACAAAGAAACAAAATTTGAACTATTCTTCATGAAAAATCAAAATTAGGTCAAATAACCTAATGTAACAGTAACAAGCAGAATTCATTTTTGACCTAAAAAGTCAAAATTGAACAAATCACACACAATTCTCACTAATTCATCCTCTTGTGTGCAGATTACATAATGACGTGAAGATTACATAATGGCTAACCTGACTTGGAGCAAGCTCCATAATGTCAGTGGTTTTCTCAATCCAGATGTCCCTGAAGCAGAAGGTCTCAAGACATGATCAGATTTATTGCCACTACCAGAGTGGCCCATGCCATTACAGTTAGACCAGTGATCTTTGAGAACTATATCAGATCATTTTGGGTAATGCAGAAGTAGTAGACAATGATGGAGAAAAAGTAATTTCAGGAAGAATAACTGCTGACCATACACTGATAATCTCTGAGCAAACAATAAGACAATGCTTGAGATTTGAAGATGAACCTGATTCTCCAACTGAATTTGATGAAGAAGATATCATGTCATTCTTTGCTGACATTGGATATGAGGGTGGATTTGAGGCAAAACAAATAGTGAAAGGATTGGTAGATTTGCAGTGGAGGTTTCTCATTCATTATATCCAACACTGCTTATCTAAAAGAAAAACATGGGTGGAATGATATACCATTAACTATATCCTCACTGGTCTGTGCCCTCTGGTCTAACAGACCCTATAACTTTTCAGCCTATGTCTTTAATGGAATGATGGAAAACATTCAAGAGGGGAGAAGGAACATGTTCTTAATGTATCCCAGATTCATTCAGTGTCTTATTAATGAAGCCTTTCCTGATCTGGTTTTAGAAGGCCCCATTCTTGAAATTCCTCATTATAATGCAAGATCTTTGAAGTACATCAAGAAGAGAGATCCAAGAAATTTCTATAGTGGTACTTTCTTTCCACTTTTACCTTGGATGCAACAACAAATAGATCCCCAAAATGATGTGCCAATGGATGAGGAACAATTACAACAACAAGAACCTGTTTTACATGATGATGTTCCTATTGAGGAACCTGCACAAGAAATGGCAGCTGATGTTCCTGATGAGGAACCAATTCATGAAGTGAATGTTCAAGAAGAAGCTCCAGAACAATCAGGAGCAGGCTGCTGCTCATGATCAACACCATGTTGATGAGCATGCAGAATCTGAAGAACTCATTAGAACAGTGTCACCTTTGATTGGTGATCCTCACTCTGGTGAAACAATACAAGAAGCTTATGTTTTATCCCCTTTTAGGGTTGATCCCATTATCCCACAATCATGTTCTCCTATTCATACTCATCAAGAATCATAAGAAAGCCCTGCACATGAAGCTGCTACTGTATTTGAAAGTTCTGGTGAATCTACCAGTTCCACAAACTCTTCTCAATCATCTGATGATGAGGAAGATAATCAACAGTTTGCACCTCTTCCACAGAGACAAATTGTCTCTGAAGATGCTCCTTCTGAGAGCTTTGCTGAATCAGAAATAAACAGACCAGATGATAAAGATAAGATGATATCTAAACTGATGGCAAAAGTGTCTAGACTGGAGAATACATTAAACAGGAGGTCAGGGGTACTCAGTGATAGACTCCAAGAGTTAGATGAAAAAGAAAAAGGACTAAGGGAGTCAAAAGAAAAGTATGAAGCTGAGATGAGGATGAAGGATGATGAAATCAGTAAACTAAAATCCTCTTTGGAAATGGCAAGAGAAGAAGTGTATGGGCTTGTTGAAACTGTTTCCATACAAACAGAAGCAATGGAGGAACAAGAAAACTTGATTGAGTCTCAAAATGAGTTAATTGATGAGCTCACAAAAAGAAATGATGACTTAACAAAAAGAGTTGATGAACTAGAACTCCTTGTGAAATTGAAAGATGAAATTATAAAAGAAAAGGATGAGAAATCTAGTGATGAAATTGAACAACAAGTAGCAGAACAACAACAAGAACAAGAAAAGGAAGAAGAAGTCAGGGATGAATCCAGTTTGGAAATAGTGGTTCATTCTGAACTTCATCTGCAGATGCTACTATATGAAAGAATTGAGTGATGACTTGGACAGGTATTCTTCCAGTGAATTAATCATAGATGAAGAGTTTTGGGACTACATCAAATACATAAGGTCCCCTCTGATTCTATTGTAGTAATTCCTTCAAAACCTGTGCCAATTGAAGAAGAGTTAAGAATGCAGCCTGTGCCTGCAGTTGTGTTGACTGTTGAACAACAAAGTCTAATTAAAAGACTTTGTGATGAGTTCAAAGAAAAAGAAACTGCTGAATTGAACATACAAGAAGCTGTTGAGGCTGAACAACAAAGAATCACTCCTGAAATTAAGGCTGTTGAACAAGAACAACAGGCCAAAACTGATGAAGCTTCATCATCAGGATCAAAAGTGATGACATACAAAAGAAAAACTAAGTATTTGTCAGAAAAGACAAAAGGAAAACTTCCTATGGTTGAGGAAGAACAACCTAAAAAGAAAACCAAAGATGATCCCAGAAGTTTGGCAGCAATTGCTGAATTTTGGGATGAACAACAACATACTTTGGAAGTGATAATGCTGGAGGAAGAAGACTCTGAGAACAAACAACAAAAGACACATGATGATGTGACCAGCCCAGCTATTATTGAGGAATCTGTTGAAAGCATGATTGAAAAGGCCAAAACTGATGATCTGATGATTCATGCTATGTATCTGATCAATCATGGCTATGAAGCTGATATGGTATTCAACATGACCTATGATGAGATTGTAGAAGAAGTAAAGAAGACAGAAAAGCTGCTGGATCCATCATATGTAACAGAGTATGAGATGAGGAAAGATTCTGAAAAGAAAAAGGCTGAAAAGACAACAACTTCCATCTCAAAAACGATAAAGAAAGATGCGAACTGATCCTATAGTATGTCTGACAGGGAAATGAAGGACTATCTTAACAAAAAAGGGTTTACAAAAAGAAAACTTGGTAACATGAAGACCAACTCCCTAAGGGCTGCAATGTTAAAATTGATAAATGACATGAAAGACAGATTGAAGGCAATTGAAGAAGAAGTAATTGCCCAGAAGCCCAGAACAAGAACATCAGCACAAGATGTGCAGCTGACAGTTAAAGATAAAGATGTTTGGCCCCTATCTTACACAAGAATTCAGAGTGGTTTATAGAGCCTTCTCAGCTCAAACTCCAAGAAGGGCTAACCACTGCTGAATTAATAAGAGGGGTGTCTACTCCAAGTGGCAAGACTGATGTTAAAATCATTGCCTGGAAGTATGACAGTGACTGGAATATGTTCATGGTGAAAAGAATATCAGGATTGGTATAATTCTTCACTGAGTTTACAGCTTTAGTCAATGCATTGAAAGTTCATGATCTGAAAGAACTGGCTGAGCTTGATCTGGTGAATCCTGCTGGCATGTACAGAGGATATGAATTTGCTGATATTTTGAAGATGTTTAAAAGAACTAACAACTCCAAATCACTGAAAGCCATTTGCACAAGAAAAGACAAGACCTTCAACAACCCATTTGACAAAAGAAGAACAAAAGAAGCAGAAGAAATAGTATTCCCTGAATTGCATGTAAAGCCAACTGAAAGTCTAAAAGAAAGATGATTACAGGCACTCATAAGTCAAAGCCCATTTCTAATGTTTATTATGATGAAGAAACTTATGAGCTTGTGATTGAAAGAACATGGGGAGGAAAAGAAGCCCCTGAAATTAGAATTTTCAGTGGTTATGAGGTCAGACTGCTAGATGAGTCTTACATACACTATATCTTCACAAGACACTTCAGAGCCCTAAAAAACAAAGCTGCTAAAGATGATCTGGAGTTTATGTTGAAGTGTGTTAAGATCTTGAAGCTGGCATTTGACAGAATCAACAATAAAAGGGAACAAAGGAAGAAGAGAAAGGTGCCAATGCAGATGGGCAATATTGTCAAGTTAGAGGTTGATGCTGATGGGTTATTGCAGATTCATAGAGATGGGTTATCTTCCATTTCAGTTTGGGAACCCATCTCTTTGAAACAAATGCCCCTTGCTGCTATCTACACCATGAGTGAGATGAAGATACATGTGCTGAGCAGAGAAAAGATGAAAGAAGCAAAAGACTTTTCCAATATGATCAAGGCCATTATCAATCCCTCAATGGTACAACCTGAATCACAAATAGAAGCTGCTGCAACTTTCTCCCCAAAAGTCCAACAGAAGACATCACAAGAAGACCAACCAGAATCTTCACAACCACTAACTCCATCCAATCTTGAGGAACCTAGGCAGTATAATCTTAGGGGGAGTATGTTAGACCCTGAAAGGATCATACTTGCCAACTCAAGAAGTGGTTGGAGGTTGTTCTGGTTGGAGAACATTAGTTACAGAAAACAACAGAAGAGAACATAAGACAAGAAAAGATAAGTATAGAGCACCCGCATTTGTTAATGCGGATGACTAGTGAACAAATGCTGACAAGTGTTTGTTCACCCATTAACAAATGCGGATCAAGACAACTAATGCTGAACAGAAGTGTTCATCCACATTTGTCCATGCGGATGAACTGAAGAAGATATGCTGACAAAGATTGTTCACCGCATTAGTCCATGCAGATGAATAACAGTAAATGCTGACAAGACTTATTCATCCGCATGAACTAATGCGGGTGAGCAAACACAAATGCTGACTACAAACAACAAATGATGATGAAGACTTGTTCATCCGCATGAACTAATGCGGATGAACAACTTACACTGTTTTATATTTATTTGTACTAAGACTAGATTTTCTTGTATAGATCAGGGTTACTTTAGTCTTTTGTACAGGCAATGTATACGCCTATAAATAGGGTCACATACCCTAAATTTGTAAGCTTTTGGTCTTCAACAGTTATAACATCAATATTATACATTAGTGACTTCGGTGTTCATGTACTGCATTTACTCAAACGTTTATTTGAGGTTCATCAGTTCTGTAATATAGTGATTCCGCAACTATATTACTGACTTAGTCTGCATATTCGATCCTAGGTTTAGTCACATCAATCGAGAATATCATTCTCAAACCCAGTCAGGTGAGTTCATGCCCCACTCTTTTATACACTCTCTTTGGGGGAGATAGCATACTCGTTACAAATGCTTATTGATTATAAGTGTGTATAGTGTAACATAGTGTGATATAAATTAAAGACCTCACACTTTTGGATCGTTAATAATGGTAACTACGGGAAATCTTGGGTAGTACTACTGGGTCTGACGAGCCCCACCTGTGCCACTCGAGGTCAAATGGGTGCAATTTTGTCTAACATAAACATGTCACGACCTGGTAAGTCGTGACGGGAGGCAACAAACGAAACACAGTCAGCTTCAATCGTGAAATCATTATGGTTATTACTTGTGAATTTAGACTAGCTATCTAATTCAATGCACTCTTATATTTATACTGTTACTGTTATGTTTTACGCAAACTCTTGAACTCACCAACCGTTGTGTTGACTCTTTTAGTATGCTATTCTCAGGTTGAAGTTACCATTGCCTAGGAGCACATTCATGGGTCAGCATTGTAGATGTCAGCATTGTTGGAACCCTTTGTTGGTTTTGGTTATTAAACCATTATGTACTTGTTTTGCACAACAGTGGGCGCGTGTTTGCGCATTATTTACTGTGTTACATTATTTTGGTTTGTCATGTTTACTAAAGGCTTCCGCATCATTTTAAAGTTAAACTCTGATTTTGGTTTTATGTTCATATAGAGTCGTTCTGAGTAACTAATGACTGAGATCCTGGTTTGTCACGCCTCACGGTAAAACCCCGCACTGGATTTTGAGGGTGTGACAGATTGGTATCAGAGCCATGGTTATAGGAAACTAGGTTGCATACACACTAGACTATAACCACACAGTTTGTTAGTTACTCGTCACTTATTCTTTACTATATACTCATTGGCATACGCAACACGTACTTCGCAGCATGGCATCGTCATCCCGTGATTTGGGCAAGAGACCGGCGTGATCAGAGTCACCTCCTACTTCTCCCGTACCTGATAGGGATTTAACTAGCCCCAGCATCCTTATCCTCCAGGCAAGATATCACACCCTGGGCGAGAAGAGGGTGGGACGTCTCAGAGTAGCAACATACATGGCAGCGGAAACAGAACCACACAAGAGCGCACAAGGAGAGAAATCTTAATGGCATTACATTACATCAATGTTATCCGGGTTAACACAGTCAAACCCTAACCAATAGAAGCACAAATACAATACTATCCCAAAACATACAATTAAAAGCTGAATGTTCAAATGATTTAAAAATCCTAGTAATGCCATTTAGGTAGTCACGATGCAAGATCATCTTTGGAGTCTTCATAAGGTCCAAGCTCAACGAGGATTACATAAAACATGCTCAAAAAGATTTGTGTCAACTAAAAAGTTGGTGAGTTCAAGTACTTGTAATTCAAAAACAAAAGAGCTCATTGAAACCCATAGTATAGTTTATTAAAGCATAGTATCACAGTTGTGGGATCATAAATCAACCCTGCACTCAGCACCGGCTAGCCTCTTCTAAACTTGTGTTGCCGGTAATCCTATAGAGGAAAACTGAGCCTCCAGAAGGCGTACTATACCTGCCGATTGGTACACCATAGTATCTTATAAAACCTGTACATGCCGCAACGACCCCACAGGATCTCAGTGTGGTACCCTTCTCATTGGAAGGCATGTGCGTGGGGGATTCCCCAAGTAGATCTACCCATATAATCAAGCGGTTCACATAGAATTAATGATTGTGATACAAAGATGCAGGTTCTAATAATAGCCACAACATACAATAGCATCGCATAATGGTATCCAATAAAGTTTAGTTCAAACAGAGCATGTTTCACCCCAAAATAGTAGTAAAAAGGGGAAACAAGAAACTCACCTTGAGCAGATAAAGGATTCTCAATCACAGATAGATTCAGGTCCTAGCACCCTAAGAGCAGATACATATATAAGCTATAGATTCTTAGACTATTAGGAGTGTAGTCAGGGTAATGGTGTTTAAAAGTACATATGACCACATCCCTTAGAAATTTGTGTCAAAAAGTTTCCTTTTAGGAAAGTTTGGGTTTTTTGCGTAATATGACCTGTTTTAGTTTTCAAGAGTTCTTATTGAAGATAGGTATAAAAATAGTTTTTGGTAATAAATTTACTAGAATATGGTCGACTTTTCCGAATTTACACTTTTAGTCCTCAAGTTTCCAAAATTACAATTTTACCTCGAAGTTGGTTCTTTCCATTTCTTGACACACTATGGCCTTAATAGTTTCTAGGGTTCCTTATATCACTTTTAGACAAATTTTACAAAGAGTTTTGGGGTCCTTTGCACAAAATCTCGTTTCCACATTTAACCGTTAAAACCCGTCTTTACCGAAATCGACACTTTATTACATTTTCTTTAAGTCCTTTACTCAAAAATGAGTTTATGGTCCTTAACTTTCTGAAATATTAAGGCCTTAAAGGTTTTAGGCTTGTTAAATTATTTTCTTAAGATTTCATCCAAGAATCCCTCGGTTAGACCCGTTTAAGCCAAGTAAGTTCATAAATTAACATGTTAACCCAAAATTTCACCAAGTCTGGTTTTAGCCACTGTTTTAATAGTTTTTAGGGCCTGAAAATTTTTAGTTTCTAGTAGTTGTTTGGGATTAGGCCATGTCAAAGTACTACAATCACCTATTCGGGTCCTAAAACATGATTCTAAAATCATAACACCATACCAAATCATCCTACTCGCAATAATATCCTTTAGCATCAAAACATTCAGAAATTTCAGATCATACCCATGGGCATAGCAACCTAAGGTAACAAGGTCATGGTTGGGCAATAAGTCTTCATTTACCGTGTGTAACATGAATTCCTAGGTTAAACACCAATTTTTTTTTGAAAATCGGTATGCCCAGGTTATAGAAATGATTATAAGGTATTGTAGACAAGTTTTAAGTGTGGAATAAGAGGGTTAGAATCATGGAAGATGGTTGGATGGCCCAAAGACCCATGAAAGAGGTCTTCGGGTAGATTCATGGCAATAATGCAAGGTAAACATGTATGAAGGAAAGTGTACCTCTTGTAGATCTGAAAGTCACACAAAGCAATTAGCTTGGTCATAGGTTCCTGCACACAAGATGTTCCGAGAGTCTTGAGGATTGAAAATCTGCTCGCTTCTTTGAAGGCTGAAAGTTCTCGGGTTCGGTTGAATGTTGCGAGAGAGAGAGACAGAGAGAGAGAGAGAGAGATTTCAAGAGGTTGTGAAAGAGTGAATGAAATGGGGAATTCGGTTTTGAAAGGAAGTAAGAATTTGGTGGAGTGTGGATTCGGGTTAATGAAAAAACCTAGGAGTGGTGGGGTTGGAGGGTGGAACGGCCGAATGCATGGCAACAATCCATGCATTGGCTGGTTTGGAGGTGCACATATGGGTCAAAAGCTTCTAGAAGGGTCGGACATTAAAATGCTAAGTGTGGCCAAAAACGCCCCGAACAGTGCTTATGCGCCCACTTTCTATACGCCGGAACAGTTGTCATAATCCTAAATAGTTGAAATGCGCCTAACTGCCAGATGCGCCCGAATAGTTGTCGTGCGCCTAAACAGTTCTGATGCGCCTAGAGGAAATTTTAAAAGGATGACTTAGATTTAAATTTAGTAAAAAAAAATTCAAGGGATAAGGCATTTAAGTGAATTTTCTAGCCTCGAAAACTAGTTCTAGGCTTAAACATGTCAAACAACAGTCAAACAGAGTTGCATAAACCATAGAAATCATTAACCATAAAGAAAGGAGATACATACATGAAATGAGATGATGCAATAATACAATGCTAAATCATATAGATTCTGGGGTTGGACCTAGGAGTTATTTGTTAACAAGATAGACTGGGATCAGCCTTTCATACGGCTGAGCCGATCCTGGCGGAATTGGGATTTCTACCCACCTACGTACGTGTATGGCTTATAGAGAGCGTGTACCACCTGCGCTCCTACCCGACCTAGGACTAGGTCATCGACAGCCTTTGCATTGCCTACTCTTCCTACTTGGACATTCCTCTCGAGCCCAGGCGTTTGCAGCTTTAGTGGCCACTCTAGAACACGAAGCAACAGAGGATTAGAGGACTTACTGTCACACCCTCAAAATCCACGTACGGAGTTTTACCGCGAGGCGTGTGAACAAACCAGGATCACAGTCAATAGTTACTCAGAACGACACTATATGCCACATTTAAAATAAAACCAACCAAAGTTCAAACTTTAAAACCATGCGGAAGCGTTTTGTAAATAAGACAAACCCAAAATATAAAAATGCATATTTGGCAAAATATGCGCCAACCCAAATATTTAAACACTCATAAATAGATACCAACAAATATGCCTTTAAAATAGAGTCTTAGAATGCATGCTGGACCCGTGTGGTGCTCCTAATGGCAAGCAGAGTTAACGACCTGAGAATAGCATACTAAAATGTCAACACAATGGTTGGTGAGTTCAAGAGTTTGTGTTATCATAAATAATAACATATGCATAAGATAAGAAGTGCATTGAAATAGATAGCTAGTTATATTCACAAGTAATAACCATAGTGATTTCGCGATCGAAGCTGACTGTGTTGCGTTTGTTGCCTCCCGTCACGACTTACCAGGTCGTGACGATATTTGTGTCTAGGACAATATTGCACCCTTTGACCTCGAGTCGCACAGGTGGGGCTCGTCAGACCCAGTAGTACTACCCAAGATTTCCCGCTAGTTACCATTATTAACGATCCAAAGTGTGAGGACTTTCAAGGTATTAAGCACTATGTTAAAACATACACAACTTATAATAATAAAATAACGTTTGAGTACAAGTATGCTACCTCCCCCAAGAAGAAGGTTTATAAAAATAGAGGGGCATGAACTCACCTGTGTGTAAAGATAATGACTAAGAGAACTGGTGATAGGTGCAAAACAACCTTCAAAGGTACCTAGAACACAAGAGTACATAAGTACGTGTACACAGAATCATATTGAAACCTAAGTGCTTTACAAACCAAAGAACTCAAAGTTTTAGAAGACAAGACACATTTGACCCAGTTGACCCGTTTGACCCGTTGGTGACATTATAGGTGAAATTCCATTCAAACAATCATAACAACCTATCACACATGATTAACATACAAACTGATTACATATAACACTTCATTAACCACATGTACTAATTAGATCATCATACAGCCAGATATCATACAAGTCATGCGAATCACAAACTATTATCATGCTCATAACAACTATAACACAAATAATACACCATACAAGGATCAAATCACGCATCACATGGCATGTGAAGCCACTCACGACTTCACACCCTAAACCCTGCCAATCCTACTAAGTAGGGGCCTCAGATTCGCACGTGTGTATGATGATCATTAACATACCAATTTCCATAGCGCATATCATCCAAATGTTCATTCTTAATCGACCATCAATCAACAAAAGTCCTAGCTTACCTATATGACTCATACCATGATTTTTCCACAAACAGGCCAAAACAGGTAACAAACCAAATCACATTCATATAACCTAAACAACACATTTAATCACCTTAGAAACCATCCATGAACACACTAGCATGGTCCTAATGTCCTAAACATGCTCAAATCATCCAATTCAAGGATTTGCACAAATAAAGTTTCCCTTTTGGGAAAGTACATCCCAAATTCATCAAACTCACCATACATTCATGAATTTACCAATTGCATACCAATTCAAGCTCATGACAATAACTAAAACAGATCAACAACATCTAACCATCATGTTACATCAACTTTCATACCCTAAAGTTTCCACTTTTGGCAAGGTATGAACTACAACATTCAATCAAGGTTTCTAACATTCATATCAACCATCTAGCATCTATTCACATCATAAGCATATCCATAACACCAATTCATCATCCAATCATCAATTCATGCAAAATAAAGTTACTATTATTAGTAACCTATGAACAACGTATCAAAATCATAGCTTTCTTGCATAATCAACGTTAACTAACATCAACTAACCTAACTAACATCATAAAGTCATCAAACAACAAGGAAATCAATTCATTCAATGCATATCTCGAACACCAACTCTCGGCTATAATCAAATCCCTGAAAAACATGTAAAAATCTAACCTTTAAATGTGTATTGACTTGTATTTGATGATCTAACTTGTTGCTACCCTTGAAATCGATCGAATAGTGGCTTATTGCTTGGTTCTTGGCCGAATTCAAAGAGGAGAGGGAGAGGGATGCAATGTCGCGGCCGATCTGGGTTATTAGGGTTGGGTTTTTGTTTTAATCAATTTAATTTGCATAATTACCCTTTAAACCCTTGCATTTTGTATTTTATAAAAATTAGACTTTTAATCACTCTTTTAAAATGTCTTTAACTAATTAATAAATATAAACTAATAATAACAATTATATGTATTATCTTTACAAGCTACAGATTACAAAACTAAATACACACGTTTCCACGTTACACGATAAAATTCACAATTAATTTAAATCACATAAGCACAACTAATAACCAACATTATTATGAATAATTATCTGTTTATCATTGTAATTAATATTAATCACCAACGTTCAACGACAACTAGTGTGTGCTCACGACACGTGTATGCAAGATTTAACGGCACTAACGGAGTTTGGTAATGGAAAATTACCGGATGTCACATTATCCCCATGTTGAAAGAATTTTCGTCCCGAAAATTGCATTACATGGTGAGTGTTCCATCATTGGTCTACTGCATTGGCATAAGGAAATTGAAATCGAGTGAGTTTTGGGTGAGTTGTCACATCATCCCATGTTGAAAGAAATTTCGTCCCTAAATTTAATCAGTACCTTCGCCGGCTGGTATCGTCTTTTCAAATAGCTGAGGATACTTAAGCTTCATTTGGTCCCACGTTCCCACGTGAATTCTGGTCCACGTCTCGAGTTCTAACGAACTTTGACAATGGGTATCTTGCTTTGCTTAAGTGTCTTTACCTCTCGATCCATCACCTCGACCGGTTCTTCAATGAAGCATAACTGTTCATCTACTTGAACTTCTTCCAGCGGTACGACCATAGTTTCATCCGTTAGGCACTTCTTCAGATTTGAAACATGGAATACATCATGGATTCCACTTGCGAGTCAGATAGGGCTAATCGATAGCGACTTGACCTATTCTTTCCAAGATCTCAAATGGTCCAACGTATCTCGGATTTAGCTTTCCTTGCTTACCAAACTGAATCACGCCTTTCCATGGTGAGACTTTCAATAAGACTTTGTCCCCAACTTGAAATTCTAGAGGTTTTCGTCGCTTGTCAGCATACTTTTCTGTCTGTCGCGCGCTGCAGCCATACGGTTCCTTATTTGTACAATCTTTTTAGTAGTCTCGTGTACTAACTCAGGACCCGTTAGCTGACTGTCAACAATTTCAGCCCAACAAACCGGGTGATCTACATTTTCTCCCATACAATGCTTCGAAAGGTGCCGCCTTTATGCTAGTGTGTGAAACTGTTGTTGTAAGAAACATCCACCAATGGTAGGTGACTTCCCAGTTATTCCCGAAGTCAATCACACAAGCCTGTAGCATGTCCTCCAAAGTCTGTATAGTACGCTCGCTTTGACCATCAGTCTGTGGATGATAAGCACTACTCATATCCAATCGCGTACCTAAAGCTTAATGCAACAACTGCCAGAAGTGTGATATGAAACGAGAATCGCGGTCAGAAATAATTGAGATCGGTACTCCATGCCTCGAAATGATCTCCTTCACATAGAGTCGGGTTAATTTCCCATCTTGTCTGTTTCCTTTATCGCTAGGAAATGAGAAATGAGCAGACTTTGTTAATCTATCCCGATAACCATATTGTGTCGCAACCAGTAGAAGTCGAGGTAACTTAGTAATAAAATCCATTGATATGATCCTACTTCCACATAGGGATCTTGGGTTGTTGTAATAGTCCAGATGGCTTTTGGTACTCACTTTTACCTTTGAGCAGGTCAGACACTTGCTCACATAATAGCTACATCCGCCTTCATGTTAGGCCACCAATAGTGCTCCTCAAATCATGATACATCTTGTCAGATCCAGGATGTATAGAGTACTTAGACTTGTGTGCCTCACTCATGACCAAGTCTCTCAGATTTCTGTGTAGAGGAACCCAAAGTCTATCCATGAATTAACGAATTCCATCTGCTTTTACTTCCAATTGTTTTTCCATTCCCCTTAAGGATTCAGAACCAATGTTTTCTTCTTTCAAAGCTTCTGTCTGAGCCGTCTCGGATTTGTTCCGGTAACTGTGTGCTAATGGTAAGCTGCAAAGCTCGCACACGTCGAGGCTTAGCAGTTTTCTTTCCTACTCAGCGCGTCAGCAACTACATTTGCTTTCCCCAGGTGGTACTTAATAGCACAGTCGTAGTCATTCAGTAATTCTACCCAGCGCCTTTGCCTCATGTTCAATTCCTTTTGCTCAAAGATGTGCTGAAGACTCTTGTGATCAGTGTAAATAGTGCATTTGGTACGTACAAGTAATGTCTCCAGATCTTTAGGCAAAAACTACCGCACCCAGTCCAAGTCATGGGTGGTATAGTTCTTCTCATGAATCTTCAACTGTCTAGAGGCATAAGCTATCACCTTATCCCGCTGCATCAAGACGCATCCAGTCCTTGAATAGAAGTATCGCAGTAGACTACGAAGTCATCACTACCATCCGGTAATGCTAATATTGGTGCGCTACACAGTTTCTGTTTAGCAACTGGAAAGCAGATTCCTGACTCTCACCCATTTGTACGTTGTTCCCTTGTGAGTCAAGGCTGTGTAAGAGGTTGTGCAATCTTAGAGAATCCTTCATGAATCGTCGATAATATCCCGCTAATCCAAGGAATTGTCGTATCCACCGGTGTTTAGGAACAGACCAATTCTTTAGCGCTTCAATCTTTGCAGGATCAACATGTGTTCCCTTCTCGTTGACAATATGACCAAGAATTGTACCTCACGTATCCAAAATCACACTTAGAAAACTTTGCGTACAGTTGTTCTTTCTAAGTAATTCCAAGATTAAACGTAAGTGCTCTCCATGTTCTTCCTCAGTCCTTGAGTATATCAATATGTCATCAATAAAGACGATAACAAACTGATCAAGATAGGGTTTGCACACGCGATTCATAAGATCCATGAATACTGCTGGTGCATTCGTCAACCCAAATGACATGACCAAAAATTCATAGTGACCAATCGTGTACGGAAAGCAGTCTTCGAGATGTCCTCTTCTCGAACTCTCAGCTGATGATACCAAGACCTCAGATCAATCGTAGAGTAATAGCTTGATCCTTGCAGTTGATCAAACAAGTCATCGATACGAGGTAAGGGATATCTATTCTTGATCGTAACTTTGTTCAGTTCCCTATAGTCAATGCACATTCGAAATGTACCTCCTTCTTCTTCACAAATAGAACTGGCGCTCCCCAGGGCGACACAACTCGGTCGGATAAACCTTTATCCAACAACTCTTGTAGTGGGCGGATAATTCCTGCAGTTCGTTCGGAGCTAACCGGTACGGTGCTCTCGCAATTGGAGCGGCTCCTGGAGTCAATCAATCTGGAATCAACTTGCCGATGAGGCGGTAATCCAGGCAGGTCTTCCGGAAACACCTCGGGAAAACACGAACTACGGGGATATCCTCTATCTTCTTTTCTCGGTCTGTTATCTGTGATGAGCACAATATAGCCAGTCGACCCTTTCGTAACAACTTCTGTGCCTTCATGAACGAGATGATGCCTATCACCCCACCACTCCTATCACCTCTGACCGTAAGGACTTCTTCACCAATGGGAATCCGTAGATCTTCTCGTGGCATATGATTCTGCTTGTTTATCGGAAAGCCATCCATGCCTACTACCACATCAAAGCTTCCTACGTAACAGGCATGAGATCTATGGTGAATGTATGACCAGCAAGCTCTATCTTGCAGTCTCTAAGAATATGCGTTGCGTGAATCTGTGTACCGTCAGCTAACTCTACGGTGTATTTAGATTCTAAG